>VSMD01037978.1:0-67103 GCA_008750895.1 Mirza zaza | reverse complement strand
AGACAGAGTCTCACTTTATTGCCCAGGCTAGAGTGAGTGCCGTGGCGTCAGCCTAGCTCACAGCAACCTCAAACTCCTGGGCTCAGGCAATCCTGCTGCCTCAGCCTCCCAAGTAGCTGGGACTACAGGCATGCGCCACCATGCCCGGCTAATTTTTTCTATATATATTAGTCGGCCAATTAATTTCTTTCTATTTATAGTAGAGATGGGGTCTCGCTCTTGCTCAGGCTGGTCTCGAACTCCTGAGCTCAAAGGATCCGCCCACCTCGGCCTCCCAGAGAGCTAGGATTACAGGCTTGAGCCACCGCGCCTGGCCCTTGCCTCTTAAAAAGATCTGGAAATGCCCAGTGTTTTCATTACGGAGAAACAAATCAGCAGTAACCATTGGATGTAAACTAGTGAGGAGCCTCGCCTGCATGGCTGCTCACTGTCCAACGGGCCATTACACTCTCTGATCCCGCCGCCCTGCTACCATGGCGACCAAATCAGGCTCTGGTCCTGTGTTCACATCTCACAGAGTGCTCATTTCCTGGGCATGACCTGAAAGGCTATTTGGTTTACCCACCGGGTACAAAAGACCACAAGTGATCTTTAACTATACAGGGGATGAAGAGTGTACACATCTTGGCTCCCGAATACATACACACTCACTTATTCAGAATGTGAGAGGTGAAAATGCAGTGGTTAAGAGGACAGACTCTGAAATCAAGGAGAATCAGGCGCACAGACCCATTTACAAAATGCATATACTAATGTCTTTCTCTCTTTTAATAAGATAAAGCACATAAAATGTGTAGCATGGAAACTAGATTCTGGTTAAGAATCAGTAAGTGCTAGCAATTGTTATCTGTCTCTAGAATATTTTTGTTGAAGAAACTGTGGTTTAGAGAAGCCAAGCTATTTGCTCAGCTGGAGACAAAATCAAGAGTCTGCAACCTGTTCTTGCTTCCCCCATGCTTCTAAAGCTCTGAACTACTCACCATCTCTTTAAACAGACTATCAAGAATTTATAAGGGCTGGGCATGGTGGCTCACGTCTGTAATCCTAGCACTCTGGGAGGCTGAGGTGGGAGGATCGTTTGAACTTAGGAGTTCGAGACCAGCCTGAGCAAGAGCAAGACCCCGTCTCTACTAAAAAAAAGAAAAAAAATAGAAATAAATTAGCAGGACATGGTGGCACATGCCTGTAGTCCCAGCTACTCAGGAGGGAGGCTGAGGCAGAAGGATTGCTTGAGCCCAGAAGTTTGAGGTTGCTGTGAGATAGGCAGATGCCATGGCACTCTAGCCCGGGCAACAGAGGGAGTCTCTGTCTCAAGAAAGAAAAAAAAGAATTTATAAGGGAAACTTGTTCACTTTTTAAAGAAATTCTTATCTCCCTAATATTGTGAAAAGTAACAGAACAAATCGATTGTTTTGGCTTCTACGTACCCTGCCTCTCTCTTAGAAATTAAAATTTAATTAGAACCCAAATTAACATGAGAACTTGCTGCCTTATAGAACTTATAAATTATTTTATTAGTGAAAAAATGTTAGCACGGAGGTGAATCACTTGGGAAGGTGTTTCTTTACTATAGTGAAGGCTTACTCAAACAAGCTGACCCATTAGGGAGTGGGGGACACTGATCCTCAGTAAACAAGGTGGTTCCCTGAAAAAAAGCAACCACTCTGTTTAAGGTCTTCAAAGTAAAAGTGATTCATTCTCAGGTCAAAATGACTGGCCAGGACTGTCCCACTTGGAAGGCTCATTTGTTTAAAAGGGTTTTTTTTTTCACTTTGGGAGGAAATAAATCAACTTTCCATGGGTCGAATGAGCTCTGACTTTGCTCATTCAAAGTTCACTAAGATGTTTATTTTGTTCTGTTAAAAAGAACAGAACTCAAACAGATGTACTCCTTGGTTTACGGTTCCCACTCGCACGGACACATCTGTGGTTGAAAGAGGTAAAACATTTAACAGCTCATCGGGCCTGATAAATAAGTGCCATTTCTCATGAAGTTTGGTAACAACGGGCCAGTTGTTTCATTTTAGGCTGCTCTTCAAGCTGCAAGTCCCCATTTGATGCCTGAAGGGTCTAGATAGCAATGGACCTGCATGGTCACACTTCCCTTGGGTATGTACAGAAAAGGACTACAAAAGTTGCTCCCAGATCAAACCAATTTTCTAATAAGATGGACATATATTTCAAAAAAAAAAGCTAATAACAAGGAAAATTCCTACAACTTTGCTTCTGGCACAACTTGAAAATTTGCATACGATGTTTAAGGAAACCATGTAGTTCTATATCGCTGTCTTATCAAAAACAGCAGTTATCCTGCTAATTTTGGAGTGTGGCCTCACTGCCTCCTTTACCTCCATTCAAAGCAGGCCACAGACTCAAGAAGTTTAAGAAATACTGAGAAAGATCCTCTTCTCATTATGCCTTCTCTGGCTCAAGTTGGCTGGCTCTTTCTGGAGAAATTTCTTTGTGGGCTAAAGAAGTTAAAATGTCTACCATGGCTCATAATAAAATGAAAGTAAAAAATATAAATGATCTCCCTTGAAATATTAAGGCACATTTTCTAAATTATTCATCTTAGAACATTACTTGCCTTTCAGATACCCTTGGGATATTTCGGCCTCAGTGCTAAAATTGACTCCTGAACTAAAGCTTTCTAAGTCATGAAAATCTCAAAGTTTCTTGGTCAAAGCAGTCATGGAGAAGCAGAAGTTAAGATAAGAGACCAATATTAAAACTTTCTGCACATCCACAGATCATCAGGGTACGAGAACTGGAAGGTTTTAGGAAGGTTAAAATACAAGTGTAACTGAATAAAAACCTCACAGCACTCTCCAAACAGTGAAATGATCTCTAATACTGGCTGTTGTGGCAGTTCCTGTCTATTTTTCTGGAACACTGTGTGATCTAATCTTGCCTGTAAGAAGTCATCAAAGTAATCTAATCTCATTATTTGCTTTATAACAAATGACAAACACCCAGAGTTGGGGTGGAACACTCAAGTACTCACAGAAGGAAACAAAAATGTACAGAATAGGGACTAGTGGGTACTGTGGCAAAATAGAGAGTGCATGCCTGAAGGAAATTAAACAATATTATACACCCAATAAAACACAAATTCAGCCCCAGACCATAAATTTATGACCCCTAATCACATCTTGTTTTTGTTTGTTTAATTATGAAAAGGAATGCTTATATTGGGCGAAGGTCACTGCACCCCCAAGCTCTCCTATGAAGTTACTTTGAACCCTGTATATGCTAAACATAAGCAACATTTATTATCTTCTTTATAAAACTACATTTTAATTTTTTTTATAGCCATAAAAGCTTTTTTGGTGGTGGATATGAATATGTCGATCAATTTTTGGGGACTAGAAATAGTAATAATTATATTACTAATTGGCCTGAATAAAATATTAAGTAGTTTTATTTTTATTTGATGTGAAACTAAGAATAGTTTCATCTGTACCTTTACTTATTTTATTGGAAAAAGGCCATGTTGTTTTTAGATGCAGTAAATCTGTAATAACAAAAAAATGGTTTTCATGATTTAAAGTGATAAACCATAAATATAATTATAAATTTTATTAGGAATTTGCTATTTTATTTTTTTCTGATTTGAAACCAATATTTGGCAATAAAAAACATCTAGCTAAAATGAAACTCCACCTAAATTATCAAAATTTATCTTCAACCAAGACCAGAGAACTTTTCTTACCCAGCCCACGAGGATGGGACCAACATGCTCAGTCGAGCCATCGGGCTTACGGACGTCTCGAAGCTGACTAAGGAGCTCTGGCAAAAAATAAACAGTATGCTGATTTTGTTAGGAATTCAAATACAAACAGGGCTGGAAGTAGGTTCTGGGTTACTCATATTAAAGGTATTACATAATTACTGACTTATTATCAGAAAACACAATTAAGGCTACAAACACTCTGGTTTCTCTTCAGATCGTATAAATCAATTAAGGCTACAAGTCACGACTCATTCCCAGAACAAAACTATACCTTCGTGCAGAGGAATTAGAGAGTCCAGTGTTCCAAAAATTTGATTCAACTCTTGTTCTGTCATTATGGAGAGTTTCAGCATGGGGTCGTGATAGGCCTGCATGAGAAGGGCAAGAGATGGAATCAAATATTTAAAATCAGAGGTGGTAAACTGTTGGTACAGGAGGTCCCTGAGAGGTTCCATCTATAACAGAATGTTGGCTCTCTGACAACAGCTTTCCCCATAACACTACAGAAACAGCATGGAGGTGTGTCTGGAGTAGAGGAGAATCCAGCACTGCCTTCAGCCTCTGTGGCTGTTGATTTTTCAAAAGCTTTTTCAAAAGCAGATTTTTCAAAAGCTTTTTTATTCTAATATATTATACAACTAGGAAAGAGCACAAATCCTAGGTATAGAGCAGATCTGAGTGTTACAATATTTTTAAAATCAACAAGATCCTGCATCTTGAAACACTCCCACTTTATTCAAAATTATCTACCAGCAGGTTCTTTTTCAATTAGTACATATTTAATATAAAGAAAAAATGATTGGCATCCTTTACTACTGATTTGAAGCAAAGAGAGCAAAACCTCTTCCAATCTTACTACTTCTTATTAAAGATATTAATAATTAAACAACAAGAATACACAGTTATACACCCAGGGCACTGTAATAGAATATGAAGACTTAGAGGCATAGTCCCTGTCTTCAAGGAATTTTATAAAGCTAATTGGAAAGAAAAATGCATGGAAAACTAAATATATGTTTAAAAAATTATTCAAGATTAAAAACAGATTTCACATGACAGCAAAAAGTTATCAAATCATAACTGTGCTAGAGAGTTAGAGGATTAAAGCTGAAGTGGCCAACAGAGGTTTTGAAGATGAGCTGCTTGGCACAGAGGAGGTGGTAAAAAATATTGTAGAAGAATTTATTCAGAGTCTAGCTGGTTCCTGGAGTATGGGTGGATATGGATGATTGAAAGGAAAGAGAAGGGTTTCCAGGAAGGTAGGACTACCATGAGCTAAAGGATGGCAGGGAAATATATGAAAGTGCTTGGGGTTTGGCAAATCTTCACCTGGAAGGAGGAGTAGGACATTTGACCAGCATCACAACTCCAAGAGTTAAATGCCTTCTTCGTCTTCTCTGATTTTTTTCCTCCTCTAGCCCTGCCCAAATCTCAGTTTCTTCACTGTGTCCAAGAAAAGCTTGGGAGGCCGTCTGTCAGGAATGCTGGAGGTGGGATTTCATATTAGCAGAAAGCTGGGACTAAAGACCCTTAAAAGAAGGGAGACATCCTTCCAACTCTGTGATTCTTATTTCTTTTCTTTTTTTTGAGATAGAGTCTTGCTCTGTCATCCAGGTCGGAGTGGAGTGGCATGATCATATCTCACTGTAGCCTCAAATGCCTAGGTTCAAGTGATCCTCCTGTTTTAGCCTCCTAAGAATCTAGAACTATAGGCACACACCACTGCACCTGGCTAATTTTTAAAATCTTTTATGGTGATGGGGGTCTCACTATGTTGCCCAAGCTGGTCTTGAACTCCTGGCCTCAAGCAGTCCTCCTGCTTCGGTCCCTCAAAGTACTGGGATTACAGGTGTGAGCCACCACTCTGGTATCTATGAGTCTTTGAGAAGGCCATGAATATCAGATGAAGGAGTTTGAATTTTAGCCTCCAAGGCACTGGGGGGTGGGAGGGGTGGTAGTTATTGGAATGGAAAGGTTTTTGAGAAAGCTTTCTTATCAAGAATATATAGGCTTTATCTTCTGATGCTGATACCAAAAACATTAAAAAAAAAAAAAAAAAGAATAAACAGGCTACAAGACATTGGTTTCCTCCTCCTCCCCACACACAATGTTGATCAAAAAGACACGTTTCCATATAACAGAGTCTAACTTATGTGACAGCATGCAATTACCTCACTTCACTGTTTTATCTACTTTCAAGATTCAAATGACTTTATTTCTAAGACACAGTTTGAAGCAATGAGAGCAAAACCTCTGCCAATTCTCTTATTAAAGATAATTAAACAACAAGAATACACAGTTATACTCAGGGCACCAAGTTTCAGACATGCACACATTTTCTCCCATAGACAGGCCCTGCTAGTGAGACTTACAGGACAATGAAATATACATAAAGCCAGGCCTCCATGGACACTTTCTGAATTTAACTGAAATAGTCTTTGAGGTGCATTGGCGATAGACATAGGTGAACCCCTAAAGGTGCCAGGTCCAGAGAGCTATTTTGCCTTCTTGTTTTGAGGCATTTTCCTCACTGTTTTCTTTTGCTCTTCTCAATTTTTTTTTTTTTTTTTGAGACAGAATCTCACTCTGTTGCCTGGGCTAGAGTGCCATGGTGTCAGCCTAGCTCACAGCAACCTCAAACTCCTGGGCTCAAACAATCCTTCTGCCTCAGCCTCCCAAGTAGCTGGGACCACAGGCATGAGCCACCATGCCCAGCTAATTTTTTCTATATAATTTGTTGTCCAGCTAATTTCTTTCTATATTTAGTAAAGATGGGGTTTTGCTCTTGCTCAGGCTGGTTTCGAACTCCTGACCTTGAGCGATCCGCCCACCTCCGCCTCCCAGAGTGCTAAGATTACAGGTGTGAGCCACTACGCCCGGCCTGTTCTTTTCAATTTTTGATGACTTATCTTAGTCCTGAAGAAGGTGCCCATAAAGCACCATTTTAGGGCTGTGAAATTACTCACAGGAAAAAAAAAACATGAGCTGATTCAAATGATTGCTGGATTTAAATTTACCTTTTTTGCTAATTTCAAGTCCTCTATCAAGTCTTCTTCTCCTTGAGAAAGCTCAAAGATTGCCTGCAAGGAAAGATAAAATATATTCACTGAACTCTCCCTCATTTATAAACCAAATTCACACAGTGTTGGCTTTAGCACTCAAAGCCCCAAGTCTACATATTTAAAAGGTACTCTCAAAAAGTTAAATCAACCTGAAGCAAGTGCATCTAGTAGCTAAAACCTGCAAAGAGAAGATGCCGCAAAACTTCTGCATAATGTGCTTCTCTGTGGGAGAAAGAGTTTCCACAAGTTTCCAATCCAGCAAGTTATTTTTTTTTTTGAGACAGAGTCTCACTTTATTGCCCAGGCTAGAGTGAGTGCCGTGGCGTCAGCCTAGCTCACAGCAACCTCAAACTCCTGGGCTCAAGCAATCCTCCTGCCTCAGCCTCCCAAGTAGCTGGGACTACAGGCATGCGCCACCATGCCCAGCTAATTTTTTTTCTATATATATTTAGTTGGCCAATTAATTTCTTTGTATTTATAGTAGAGATGGGGTCTCACTCTTGCTCAGGCTGGTCTCGAACTCCTGAGCTCAAAGGATCCGCCCACCTCAGCCTCCCAGAGAGCTAGGATTACAGGCGTGAGCCACCGCGCCCGGCTAGCAAGTTATTTTTCATGTTATAGAAATTTGATGTAGCCGAACAACAGGGAACTATTTTAGGTAACATAATCACAGTTTGAGCCATGGTTTCGGCATCTTTGTTGTGAGTGGCAATCATAAGAAGGGATTCGGGGTCTGCTCTCAGTAATGGATGTGGCAGTGTTATCAAATGGGCATCACACTTTGTCTTCTTTCTACCCAGCACAAGGTGAATCTCAGCAGAAAGCTTTATTTCTACCATCCACTCATCTGGAGGCTGGGATTCTAGGAAGAATCCAATATTTTACCACCTGGTAAACCACCTTTAAAACCTGGTGAAGTTAATTCATTCTCAATTACTT
Source organism: Mirza zaza (assembly GCA_008750895.1). Lineage (NCBI taxonomy): Eukaryota > Metazoa > Chordata > Mammalia > Primates > Cheirogaleidae > Mirza > Mirza zaza. The sequence continues at coordinate 59,369 of VSMD01037978.1, read as the reverse complement.
TTCAGCCCCACAAGGTACAATAAATAAAATCACAGGAGCTGGCTATGCAGAAGAGTGTGTAAATGGAGCGTCTCTAATTTGGCTCCTTTAAGCCATCATAATATAAAGAGCTATGACGCACAGAACACTCTTTCACTCTCATCTGGGAATCCAAACTGTTAGCACACAATACATTATTAAAGGACTACAAATCTGTGGCGATAGTTTAGGGACTACTGCGTTTCTTTTGGGCCATAGGAAAGAAGTGAGGATCGAAGGGTGCCCTCCACTCTGGGGTTGACTGGTAAACTGGAGGACAACCTGAGCTGGATACTCCAACGATTTCCCCAGATGATGCATACAAAGTGCTTAGCACAGCCTGGCACAAGCCCTTCGACAAGCCTTCCATAAAGGGTAGTATTATCATAGCCATTTAAGGCAATTGATACCAAAAACTTACAGGGGTTGGAATTAACAGCCCTCCATAGGAAAGTTTTCCACAAAGCTGAACCAGAGTTATACAAAATGAATATTTTAAAATATTCTAGAAGTTCCTATCAAAATATGACTGCAATGATTATTTTTTTGAACTCCAGAATCCTAAATAGACACTTCATTTCATTTTCTTATAAATTCAGATTTTCACATCAGTTTCTTTTTAAAGTGGGGCCACATCCACCCAGCTGGATGCTGGTTTCTCAGTTCCTTCCATAAGGTCAGACACCCCAGTTTGTTCTCCTACAAATGTAAAGCAACGACTTCCAGACCAAGGCACAGACCCCAGCACAGCTCTCGCCTGCAGGGCACCTTTGTTCCAGACACACAGCCAACTCGTGGGTCCCCAGCCTACCTCCTGACGTTTGATTTCCTTGGACGTAAGCATCTGATTGATGCACACGTCAAAGGTCTCACTCCACAGCTTGCTGTCTCTCCGCTTCGTGCTTGAGGGGGCAGCATTTCTGGACCAGGGTCTGGGGGCGAGGACGTCAGGGCGGCTCTCGCTGCGGAAGCTAATGGAGCGCTAAACAATGAGAAAAACAACCATCATGGGGGCAGTGGCAGGGCTGGGTGGATCCTTTGAGCAGCTTCCTGTCGGTGATAGAACACAAATCATACATTTGCAGGAAAAAGAGGACATTGCCACAGGCCTTTGGAAAGCAGGGCATTGTCTTGAGCCTGCGTGCTAAGGAAAATTGGACAGGGGCTCCATTTGCACAGGTGCTGGGAGTATCCATTCTGTGCGACCGGGATACTAAAGGTACTTATTATAGTGCAAGCACATGTCAAACCAAAGTCACCATGAAGGCAGTTCTTGGATAAGTGATGAGCTTTACTTTATTCCAGTGGACATCTCCCATCTTCAGAAGAACAAAGGATAATAGTAGTGGATGGCCTTTATTTATTTATTTTTAAACATCTAGCTACTCTCCTCCTCCAAGAACAGAATCTCACTATCTTTGGGCATCTCATCTCCCATAGTTTGGGTGGGCTCCCCCAGATTGAACCAGAGTAATCCACCTTTCCCCCAAATTTGCTATGTGATTCATGGGAGAAAGAGGAGAAGGGACTTTATTCCTTTGGGATTGTGAGCTCAAGAGATAACATAAGCAGGAGCTTCCTGCAGCAACTAGCTCTCCGTGGTCACACAGAAGAATGTGCTAAAGGAGAGAATAAAGGGACAAACAGAATGAAGGACAAAGACAGTGACTGATGGGAGGAGGAAGGGAGCAAGTTTTACCAACTCTGTTTGAGCCTCTGGATCCCACTGTGCCTGAAGCTAGGAAGACCCACCCTTAGACATTTTAGTTACATGGGCTAATAATACATTTCCCTTTCTATACACATTTATCTCAGTTGAGGTTCTGTTATCTTGGAAAGTCTAGACTAATATACATCTTGATATAATAAATACCATCTTGGCAGCATATGATGCCAGTCCCTGAGGTATTTTCTTATTTTCCAAAGAGGCCCCAGTAGACTTTAGGATGGTCTAACCACTCAAAGTCCACCTGTGTGATTAAAACATGCTACCACAGTGCTTTCTTTTGTGTGTGTGCGCGCACATGTGTTGGAGACAGAGTCTCGCTCTGTTGCCCAGCTAGAGTGCTGTGGTGTCAGCCTAGCTCACAGCAACTTCAAATTCCTGGGCTGAAGCAAGCCCCCTGCCTCAGCCTCCCACCTCAGCCTCCTGAGTAGCTGGGACTACTACAGGTGTCTGCCACCATGCCCAGCTAATTTTTTCTATTTTTTGTAGAGACAGTGTCTCACTCTTGCTCAGGCTGGTCTCAAACTCCTGACCTCAAGGCATATTTCAGCTTCAGCCTCCCAGAATGCTAGGATTACAGGTGTGATCCACCATGCCTGGCCCACAAGCTTTCTTATGACAAATACAAGTGATCAGGAAGAAAGCTGAGTATATCATTTTCAGTCTGCACCCTAGATTTCATCATACTTATTAGAAACTGTGTTAAAGCAGTGAGGATTTGCTGTGTTCAAAAACCACATTTTTATTTAGCAAGTGTTCCCTGCCATGGCTTCCTGTGGCTATACCTGTGACATTTCAACTCCTCAGATTGGCACAGAAGGCCTCTTGTAACCTGACCATAGTCTGTATCCTGCCACTCACTTACAAGCCCCTTATTCTCCAGCCCTAATAGGCTATCTCCCATTCCCTGAATTGTCATGCTTTGCCATCCTTCTGTGCTTTCTTCAAGCAATTTTCTCTTCCTGGAATGTGTTTCCTTCATTTCGTAGTTAGCTAACTCCTAACTGTCCTCAGGATATAACTCAAACAGCACCTCCCCTAGAAAGCCTTCACCAATGTTCTCCCATCCTTCTCTCCCAGAGCAATTTGGACATACCTTTGCTATAGCAATGATTACATTTTTTTATACTTTCTGGTTACTTGCTCTTAATCAGAAACTTCCTGAGGGTAGGAACTGATTTTGCATGTGATATATGAGCTGTCATCACAAAGACATTCTAAGGTAGCTCCGAATTATTTTGAGATTCAACAATAAAATTCCAGAAAGTAAAGGAAATTTTTAAAAGAACTATTCAACATAAGGGGATTGTTAAATAAGTTATAATTACCTGCTGGACGGAATATGACCTAGCCACTAAGTCAATTCTAAGATAATTTAATGGCTAAAAATCCCTTCTATGTAAGTTAAAATAAAATCAGGATGAAAAATCTATATATAAACACTTTATAGTTATGCAAAAAATGTGCATGAGCAAAGACCTAAAGGGAATGCCACCAAATTCTATTGTTTTTTTATTGACATTATAGGTGATTTCTGTCCTACTTCACAAATTTTTATGACTTAAAAAAATGAATAAATGAAAAATGTTTTAAAAAAACTTCCAAGGAGCTTCAGGGGATTACAACAACCTTCTGGAAGCAGGAAGCTAGCTCAGTTAGCAAGTAGCAACACGAGCCCCTCAGGCTGGCACAGGCATCCGAGAGTGAGCTCCCAGGCTCATTAATGAGCTCATGATTGCTGGACCAGCCCAGCACAGGAGATCAAGAAAGTACTGGCACCAAATACACAGTTCACTAATGGTATCTCACAAATCCTTGTGATCTTTTAAAAATAGACCCTTATAAACAGTAACTAGTAACTAAATGCATGGAGATCCCCAGCACTTAGAATCAATTAGCCACAAGCACTAAAAGGTCAAAACAAGCACAGTGAGTCATCAAGTAACTGGCTCAACTTGGTTTGTGGTTCTGATGCCAGTCATGACAGGATTTAAACAGCAGAAAGAAAGGAAAACACAAAAAAAGAAAATTCAAAATGAAACACAATTTCCATTTTCACTTGAGAGAATCAACCGCTCACTTTGTTGCATTCTCAGTCCTTGACCAATTTCCAAGTACCCCCAATCAGTCTGAAAGCAATTTATCGTTAACTTTAAATTTTCATACATTACAAAAGTATAAAATTAAGTATAAATCCTCTCATTTTCCCAAGTCCACTTCCTGGAAGTAACCACTGTTAAGTTTGTTCTAGATGTTCCTAAACTTATTCTATGCATTTGCTAACATTCACAAAAAACAGAATGTTTTCTCTTTCTACTCAATAATATTTAAAATTTTTTTTCAATTTAAAATTTTTAATTATGGGCACATAATAGTATCTTTAAAGGGTTTTGATGTTTTAATACAGGCATACAATGTGAATTAATCAAATCAGGGTACTTAGGGTATCACCTCAGGCATTTAATGTTTCTTTTTGTCAGGAACATTCCAATTCTACTCTTTTATTTTAAATTATACGATAAATTATTGTTGATTATGGTCACTTTTCAACAATATCTTTCTGTATTAGTATATAAGACTCTTTAATAAGATCATTTATTGATGTGAAATTCACATGACATAAAATCAACCATTTTAAAGTGAACAATTCAGTGGCATTTAGTATATGCATAAGGTTGTGCAACTACCACCTCTATCTAGTTTCAAAACATTTCTATTCCCCTCAAAGTCACTTACTTTTTTTAGTGGCTGCAGAGTTAGTATCCTATGATCAGGATGAAACACACTGATTTAATTAATTCACAACTGATGGACATTAGAGTAATTTCCAGTGCCTGGCTAATACAAAAAGTGTCTTAGTGAATATGCTTTGTGAATTTGTGCTGATATATCTGTAAGGCAGATTCCTTAATTCCTTGGTCTAAGAAGTATTAATATTTTAATGTTTGATATGCATTGCCAAAGTGGCCTTCAAACAGGCTGTTCAACTTTATATTTTTCAGATAGGATATGGTACTACACTTTTATTTACACTCCCCCCAATAAGGTATTATTATCAATTTGCTAGGTAAAACAACTAATCCTTAATTTCTGATTCATATTTTGAACATAAGAAAGATTGAACATATCTTTATGTATTTATTGAAAAATATTCCAAAGAGTTGGAGATACCACAGAGGGTCCTTTATGTCCTGCCTGCACTTTAGCACTTCTGATTTATTCTGTCTGATCCTCACAACCACCCTGCAAGGGGGGAGTTTATTCCCATTTTACTGATAAGGAAATTGAGGCTGAGGGAGGCTAAGGCATTTGCCCAGGCAGGATTCAAACCAGACGTTTGGCTCCAAAGCCTGTCCTCTTTCTACTATGGGGGCTTCACCTGCTGTTTACCTGCTGTTTACATGCAAGACATGCATTGTGGGGAGGTTTCAATGAGATGAGATCCAGCTCCCACCTTCTAGGAATTTAAATCTGGTTAAGGAAAGAGAAGGCATTTGCTCAGTTTAGGACTAATGACTGATCATTTACTAATCAAACTTCAGATTTATACCTTTAGTTAGGCTGGATTGAAACAAACATTTTGTCTTTTCTTACTCCACTCATAAGCGGGGAGGATGTTGAAAGGAAGAATCCCAAAGGAGGAATAAAGAATGCCTGCCAGGTCTGCAGATGGCTGGCCCTGGGGGAAAGGAATGGCTGCTGGGCTGGGGAAAGTGCCTGGGCCACAACAGCACTGACCACACACCGTGAGATATACTCCTACCAGTCGTCAGCACCACTGGGCACAACCATGTGAGAGAACTGGAGTTGAGGGAGGAACACGGACTATTGCCAGAAGAAAACCCAAGGAAGAGGCTACCTCTTGAGAAAGGAGTGTAGCCACATCCCTTCCAGTATCCCTGCCACTGCCCACCCTGCTCCCTGCTTCGTTTTCTCTGTTTTCACCATGTGCCAATGTGGTCTCATTTACAGGTTTGTTTCTTTCATGTTTGTTTCCTCCCAATAAAAGGTAAGTTCCTTGAATGCAGGGATATCTATCTGCTCTGGTCACTGCTGGACTCATCAGCAACTGGTACATAGGAGGACTTCAACAACTTTTCCCTAATAAATAAATGTTATGCTTGCTCTATGCTAGGCACTGTGAAGGGAGTTATAGAGCCCTGCTATACCTAGGAGGTAAGGATTCTATTCCCATTATACAGATGAGGAAACTTAAGGTTAAGAGAAGGTGACACTGGCTTAAGGTCATACAGCTAAATGAATGATGCTCCAGAATTTAAACCCAGATGGCCAGTGGTGAACTCAGAATGGCAATCCAGGTCTGGTCTATTTCAGGCCAATTTTTAACCAATATCCTACCCTACTTGCCCCAGTAGAGTAACAGTGAGATGGGGTGCATGTGCCCAAATAGATGAGCTTCAGACTACCTGTCAGTCTATGTCAAATCTTCTCAACCTGGCCACCACTAACATTCTGGACTAGAAAATTCTCTATTGTGAGGGGCTGTGCTGTGCATTACAGGATATTTAGGAGCATGCTTGGCCTCTAACCACTAGATGCCAGTTCTGACAATCAAAACATCTCTAGACATTGCCAAATGTCCCTGAGGTGAGAAATGCTGGTCCACGGTAACTAGGAAAGGCTCACCTTAAAGTGAGAGACTTGGCCTTGGGAGAGGCCACATACAAACAGAAACACATACGCAGATACGCCAGATGTGGGGATTGAGACTGAAATGAAAAATGTTCCAGGGTAAGCAAGAATTTCCACGAGGGACCCTGGCCTAGCAAATGAGTCAAAAACTGAAAGCTCACAATTGCCGGCAGGTAAAACAACAATGGCCATAACAGACACAGACAGTGCAGATTTTGGAAATGGGTGCGCATGTTTATGCCTGAGCTGGGTATGCAGAAAAGATGCTGCAGGTGCAAAGGGACTGTCTGTTGCAGGGGGCGGGGGGGCCCTCACACATGTCAGAGGAAGTGTGAGCCCAGCAGGCAGACATGGCGGGACAGACCTGATCTGTTAGCACTGCCTATTCAGCAGGGTGCCCCTCGCTGTTTTCCAAACACAGGTCTCCACAGCTGTAGGTGATAGGTTCCAATAAAGAGAGTTCCAGCCAGGGAAACTCCGTGCACTCACCATCCTGACTATACTGCTGTTTTGTAGCGATGGTTTATTATTAAACGGATTGGAGGTTAGGGTGGGACTGTAAGAGGAAAATATGTTCTTATGTTGCCACTGCAGTGGATTAAACCAATGTACAGTTATAATGGCCAGAATTGGAAAATGTTCTCAAACAGCTTCCTGGAGGAGTCTCCTATAAAGCTCGATTAGAGCAATTAACCTAAAGCGAGAAGAACACTTCCCAGCTGTGGTGTCTCCGGCACATTGACCCTTGTGCTAATCCTAGAAGAGGAATGGACAGGTTCTTGTACTTTTCCCCTTTAAACAGATGAGAAACTTCAGAACCAGAGGATTAAGTGACTGGCACAAGCTAAGCACTGGAATAGCAACCCAGTCTAGTCATTTGATTCCAAGACAGGGATTTAAGAACACAGGCTTAGGAGTAAAACAGGTGCAGCTTCACGTCAACTCAATGGCTGAGGGACTTTGGAAAAATTCATCTCTCTAGGTCTCAGTTTCCCCATCTATAGAAGGGACATACTAATAAGTGCTTCACAAAGTTGTAGTGAGGTAAGATAAAGTAGGTCAAAGGCTTAGCCAAGTGCCTGGTATTTGGGTCGGCAGGAATGGTTGTTACCCATCACTGTAATACCATTGACTGCACTGCTGTCATTAGTCTTGTTTATATAAGCTTTCACTCATTAGCAAACAGCAGACACATCTCTGAACTACTGTGGCCAAATAGCTCCTCGAGGGACCTCCATTTGGACCATTTACAGAGGTAGAAAAATCCTCAGCAGGACAGTGTTGTTTATAACAGTTAAAGATCTAGAAACAGCCTAAAATGCCCAACAATACAGATTACTTAGGTAAATTATACTATAATGATAAAATGGAATCTTAAACAGTTGTTAAAAACATTGTTTTTGAGAAAAGCTTAATGATAAGGGAACTCTCTCTCATTTAGAGGTAAATGAGAGAAGGAAGATCCAAATTTAAAATACCACAAAATGTTAGCAGGGGTTACATCCCTGGATGGTGGGACTGTGGATGATTTTTATTTTCATCTTCATAATTCTTTACATTTACTTTTCAGATTTTCTATAACGAAGAGACATTAACTAAGAAAAAACAAATGGCAAATGTGAAAGACCATGAACACTGAGTGAGAAGTGGCACTATAAGCATAAAATCACACAGAGTCTGGTTCAGATTAATGCACATTAAAATCGTGGTAAAATGGTACCTAATTAATTCATAATCAATAAATGTCAAGCCCCAAAGACTCAGTGCAAGGAGGTGACCTTCTGTAGCTGGGAGATATTCTGAGTAGAATGAATGAAAAGCTGAAGAAAATATTGGGCTTAGGTGTGGAGAAAATATTATACAATTTGTGTAATGCAAGCCAAAAATTAGAAAGCCTTACAGAGGCTTGGGGCAGCAGCCCAACCATCTTCATCTGTTACCATAAAATGGCTTGTGCATGATGATGTTAATAACAAAACATTCCAGGAACTGAAATGGAAATGATGACTCTCCCTGCCACAGAAGGCGAACAAATAGGGAATAGCAGTGAGGTGGGAGGCTCCAGCTCAAAAGTCTGGTGATTTTTTTTAGATCCTGGCAAACTGCAGGCTTTATTATGACCAATCTTTGATTTTTTATGAGAAGCCTACTGCAGGAGCAACACACCACACTCCCTACAAAATCCCAGTTCCAGTTCTTATGGCTGTGTGACCTTGAGCACAGTTTTAAACCTTCAGATCTCTCCCCTGTAAGTGGTGATGAATCCTGTCTTGCAGAGTTTTGCAAGAGATGAGAAGAGGCCATGAACACAAAGTCCTTTGTACGGAATCTGGCTCATTGCAGATACTCAACTAATGAGAGTTATCACTAAATAAAAAATGGCAAGCTTAGATTGCATTAGTCAACTATTTACAATGGCCTAGTATTGCTCCAGGAATAGTAAAGAACAGCAGAGAATCAGGAGTTCCTTTTGATGCGGAACATAGGTTACTTCTCAGCTACTCCCCTACCTTCTAGATCACAAGGAAGTCTGGTTTCTGGTTACTCCCCCCAAAACATACATGCATCTGTACACATACCCCAAGCTTGTTTCCATATCTGCCCAATAATTAGGGACAGTTACAAGAAGTTGGACCAAGGGACTAAGTATGAGGTCCTTGGAAAAGAAAATCATGGTTGCCAGACATGGAAATCAGAACATATGCTTAGGTAATCTTCCCACTTATTTCTCATATCTAAATGGCATCAGTCTTCTCATACTCCTTTCTCAAAACTGAAATGCCCTTTCTCCCCTTCATTCTTATCGCTGAGCTACTCCAGGCCCAGCCCAAAGCCCTCCATTCTTGCCAGGCAGCTTTCCTTGACCTGGTAGGCCAGTACTAAGCGCTCTCTCTGTAATATCTTTTATCATAAAAGATTTTCAAATCTTACTCATTTTTATCTGGTTGCAAAGGTAAAACATAATTATTTTAAAAATTAAATTATAATAGAAATGTATAATGCAACAAAGAGTCAGTAGTTCCAGTCCATTTATTTATTCTCTACTCATTTGTAATTCTTATGTAAGGGCCCCTGGGCAGAGCTATCTTATAAAACAGAAAACAAAAGAAATGCAACAGTATCTTACCATTATATTCCCATGAGATAACCACTACTAAGAATCAAGGTACTCTTTTACCATGATTTTGATGTTCCCTGTTTTTTCCTATACATACGCTATTATGGGAGTGTATTATTAATTGGGATATAGTGGTTTTGACCTCCCCTCCCTTTATCCCTCACTTGCTAATATATCTTAGGCAACTTTTATAGTTCTCCAGAGCAGGACTACCTTTTCATATTGACTTTTCTTCCCATCAAGTCTAGGCAGAATATATACATAGTAGATTCCCAGAATATTAATGGAGAACACTAATTCATCATATATTTAGGCTGCATCTGGGTTAAATGAAATAATTTCCCAGTCTAAGGGCCAGGGAATGGAGCAATGAGAGGCTGTGGTTACCAAAAACCCTTCTTTAGCCACAGCATTCCTCCCTGGAGTGGATACAACTGGAGAGGGGATGCATATTCTATCAGGAAGCACCCCAATTGAAAGAGGAAGGCAAGATCCCATCACTGGGCAAGCACCTACCACCAGCCTCTAAAGAGAGACTAGAAGCAGCAATGGCCACCTTTTCTAGTCATAACAGTAATAATAATAGCAACTACTAATTTTTGAGTACATCCTAAGTAATGTATAGTGTTAAGCACTGTGGATACAGAGATAAGCAAGAAACCACCTTGGCCTGCATGAAAAGCTTAGGGCCCCTGGGCAGAGCTGTCTTGTAAAGATGCCACAAAAGGGGAAAACTGTGGCAGAAGAGGAGGACACATGTGACTATGAGTCTAGATTTAAGATATGAAAACAGAGAATTAATTCTGTCCAAAACAGATACATGTCAAGAATAGAAGTCTAGCTATATCAGATGCCTTTACTATTCACGCTCTCTGACCAGAATTCTACTTCTCTAGGAATATAATCAAAGAAAAGAAAGAAATACAAGATTTATGATCAAGATGTTGAAAATATAAAGCTGTTATCTATAAAGCTGAAAAAATGGAAACAACTTAAATGTTCAACAATAGGACAGTAATTAAATAAACTGGCACATCCTTAATAAACAAACTGATGAAATGTTATATGAACCCATTAAAAATTGAGTCTGTGAAAAGTACTTAGTGACATGAAAATATTCTTATACTGTACGGTTATTTTACACTATTAAGACTGAAGCAAGTTAAAACAGCTTATATAGTATGATTATAATTTTGTTTAAAAAATATGCATGCAGGAATATATTAAAAGAAAAGATTGCCTGAGTACATGCCAAAATGTTAAAAGAAGTTCTTTTGATGATAGGGAGTTGGGATTACTAGTGACTTTTACTCCCTTTTCTGTGCTTCACTATATTTTTCAATTTTTTTATGATGTTACATAATCAGAAATGAAAGCATAATAGAAGGTACTTTTAAAAAAATAGGACAAATGCCTTCAAAGGACATTCAATAGAGAGTTATTTGATAATATAACAATATTTACAGCCTAAATATTCATTAATAGGAGACTGGTTATATAATATAAATCATATCAAAACACTGGAATAATATATACTCAGTCCATAAAAGTCATATTTTCCGGCTGGGCGCGGTGGCTCACGCCTGTAATCCTAGCTCTCTGGGAGGCCGAGGTGGGCGGATCGTTTGAGCTCAGGAGTTCGAGACCAGCCTGAGCAAGAGCGAGACCCCACCTCTACTATAAATAGAAAGAAATTAATTGGCCAACTAATATATATAGAAAAAATTAGCCGGGCATGGTGGCGCATGCCTGTAGTCCCAGCTACTTGGGAGGCTGAGGCAGCAGGATCGCTTGAGCCCAAGAGTTTGAGGTTGCTGTGAGCGAGGCTGACACCATGGCACTCACTCTAGCCTGGGCAACAAAGTGAGACTCTGTGTCAAAAAAAAAAAAAGTCATATTTTCCAAGAATAACTGTGATATAATACCACTATAACTTAGATAAGTTAGATAAAATCTAAGTTAACAACTTAGATAAAATAAAATCTAAGTTATTAACTTGTATAAAAACTCACCCAGCTAAATGTCAAAGGGTGGATGAAAATAGAGGGAACAAAACACACTGGGGTTGGTGGGAGGGGGGAAAGAAAGAAAAGAAAAGAAAATAATCTAAGACAAAAAGCATTAAAAGAAATGAGCAGGGATATTTAACTTTAATAAGAGGTGCAACTCCCCACAGAGGCTGTAATGGTGACAAATACGAATGCTCACGCACCTAACTGCATAGCTGGGGAAATGTGAGGCCAAGACCAATGGAGATGCAAGAGAAAGTGATTACCCACAGTCACTGTGGGAGGCTTTAACCTAAAATGAGCAGACACACAGTCAGACACAAGGCTGGATAGACTGTGAACAATCCAAAACTAGGCTCAGGATATGTAAGTTATGTATTTATGCCTAGAATAATACTTGGAGGAAATTAACAAAATATTAACACACTGTTTTGGAGTAGAAGGCTATATGTGTTCTTTTTTCTATCTCCTTTTCTGTATTTTTCCATATTGAACATACACGTTTATAATGGAAAGGAAAAAAAGTTCATGTCCACAGAGAATGAAGGGCTACACCACAGCACAATGAACTCAACACTGCACAGCATGTACTGGCCCTAGCTCAAATGACGCCACCAGCTGTGCACAGCTGTGAACATGAAAGGCTGGCCACAGGCAAGCTCGCTTTCCCCACTCCACACCAGAGGAGCACATCGAGGCCCCTTTTGGAGCTGGGCCAGATTTTCCTCTCAGGCAGGCCAGGGAGGGGATTTATAGGCCCATAGGATCCAGACATCTGTGCGAGTCTACTGGCAGTGCGAACCTTCCTGGTAAGAAGCAGACAGAGCACCATGTAGTCAGGCTGGCCCTCCCTGACGTCCACAAATGCCGCCCTTTGTGCTGAGGTCCAAGCCCCCAAAAGTGTGGGCACCAGAAGGCAAGAGAGAACAACTCCTGCAGTGTCTTGCTGAACTGTTGCAGCAAGCACCACTCACATACGTGACTGCTTTTTAACCTTTTTGGGAGAGGCTGCCAGGCTAGAGCTCTTCTGATATCCTCCTGGGCTAACATGTGGTCTCCCAAGGAGGCAGAGGAAGGACTTCTAAGTATTCCAGCATTGAATAAAGCATCATGTTTGAGCCTAAGTCATCTCTTCTCCTATAATTAAAGAAATGCAACCTGAGAGACATAATCGGATATCCAAAGGGATGCATGTTTCCAAGGTGCCAGGAGCCAGGGAAAAGGAATACTGTGACAGAAAACCAAGATGCTCCATTGCAACCTCGAGTCATTTTTGGGATAGAAAAGGCATAAATAATACACACATATGGGTAAGGAATGAACTGCTTTTGAGAGACTTGGGGCAGCCCATACACTCCTTGTTCTCTCTTCCTCCCCCATTAGTATGAGCATCAAGACCTAGACAAAATAAGAGAGAATGTGAAGTCAGTCCACTGAGCACCCCTTCGGGGCCTGCTTTTCCTCCTCATCCTCATCACTGCTCCCAGGCTACATCAGCACCCTCTCCCAGCCCACCTGGTGAGGGAAACAATAAAGTCATGAGGCACTTGCTGAGATGCTAGGACTGGAAATAAGGCTGAAGAGTTGCATTTGCATCAACCAAAGTGAGTTACAGGATGATATTTGGGGGCAAAGATGGCATTCTCCATGCTTTGCAGATTATCCTGCAAACACGGCTGCCGAACTCTGCATACAACCTCAGGAGCAGATTTCATTGACCTCCTCCATTGACATACTCAACCATACGTAACCTTGTTCACGTTCTCTCCCTGTCTATATGCATTACTATTATGAATATTCTGTTTTTGCTGGGTTGTTTCTGTTCAATACAGGGAGCCTAGAGTTAGCTATTTATCATGATATTTGAAAAAAGTAAACAAAAAAATTATTTTACCAAAAAAAAAATCTTTGAGGTTTTAGAAACCAATTTCCAGATATCAGACCCTCCCTTGGGTCTGGCTTTCTCATCCTTGTTTGGCCTCACGGGTCTGTTGGATTTCAGACATGGCTTGATTTCTTTCTGTCCTACTTTTCTAGGCTGATGTAAACTTCTAAGGTGATCGAATATTTCCTAAGGTTTTCCCTGTATAAGATCCCCAGAAATAGGAGAAAATAAATAAATAAAGATTGCTAGGTAAGCCAAAAGGAAGATTTTGAAGGTCTGATAATGAAGGATCTTAAAGCCGCATGCAGTCTGGGCTGGGCTGGAGTAGGAGACACAGACGGCACTCTCCCTAGGCCCAGGAGCGCAGACACAAAACCTGCAGGCCAGGCAAAGCGATGACAAGAGAGCAAAAGGGCCAGGTGTTGGAAGAACAACTGGGAGAAGTAGGGACATTTATAGGTGACTGTTGGCTGGCTATTCAGGTCCAGCTCATTACTGCCATGTGGGAACAGGCCCGGCACTGATATGAATCTACCAAATCGTGGCTCTATCTACAACATAGCAACATGAGAGAAGGACAAAGAGCCTGGCGAATAGAGAGAGCTCAGTCAAAGCTTGTAGAACAAGTGAGGGCCTTCCTAGGCAGAGGGTGGACTGTCCTGGGAAAAACAATGGCAAGAGACAGCTGGCACCATGGAGGGTCCATAATCAAGGGACGAAATAACTACAGAGTGAACTTGAGCCACAGCCACTGGGATGGAGAGGAAAGGGTGAAATATAGTAGACAGGCTAATGAATTTTCAAAAAGCAGAACTCAGCAAAAGACCAGATGTGCAGGTCTAGGGCGGTGATGAATCTTCCAGGGGAAGCCTGCAAAGAACTCATCTAGAGGGCTGAAGGACTGGCCACAAGGGAGAGAAGGTAAACATATTCTTCTTCACTAGCTTCAAAGCCCTTCATCTGGTTTACCCAGACGACCTTATTTTCTTTCTCCTCCACTCTCCCATAAAAGGGATCAGGGGATGATCAGGGGTCCAGAGGTCCAAGCACTAATAGAAACAGAGCTGGTATTCCTTCAGGAGAAACTGTTGGCAGAAGAATGGGCAGGGCTGGGGATAAATATTAGAGAGGGATGGCGTCTATGAGAAAGTGGCAAGAACAGCTTGGGCTACACAGAGTCAAGGCATACTGGCCAAAGGTGGGAGAGCAAGGACAGAAAGGGGTGAGGGAGAGCCTCAAATAGTTCACAAATCGTGGGTTCTTCACAGCATGGGGCATGCCTTGGGTTCTGGTCCACAATTTTCTTAAAGACTTGAAAAACAAAGATAAAAATATTGCCAAGAAATAGTATTCTGGACAAATAAGAAATGGCAGACTCAAGACTACTGCTCAGCTAAACCACGTGAGCCTTTTCACTGCATGACTTTTGTGGGCTTCAGTCTAAAAGCATATTTTTATGATTATCAAATTGGGTCCAAGATCTCAGACAAATCTTAATGTTTACTTTAAAAGATAAACTTCATCAGGGGTTTAAGAACAACTACAACCACTTGTTTTTTTTTTTTTTTTTTTGAGACAGAGTCTCAGTCTGTTCCCCAGGCTAGAGTGAGTGCCGTGGCGTCAGCCTAGCTCACAGCAACCTCAAACTCTTGGGCTCAAGCAATCCTCCTGCCTCAGCCTCCCGGGTAGCTGGGACTACAGGCATGCACCACCATGCCCGGCTAATTTTTTCTATATATATTAGTTGGCCAATTAATTTCTTTCTATTTATACTAGAGATGGGTCTCGCTCTTGCTCAGGCTGGTTTCAAACTCCTGACCTCGAGCTATCCGCCCGCCTCAGCCTCCCAGAGTGCTAGGATTACAGGCATGAGCCACCACTCCTGGCCTACAACCACTTGTTAACTGATCATTTATTATAGTAGTTAATATTAGCTACTTAGTTAACTAATTAGTAAATTAGTGATTGCTAACTAAAGACCAAGGTACTATACTAGGTTCTTTAAACACACTGTGTCATAAATCTTTACCATGATTCTAAGAAGCTGGTGGCATCATGCAAATTTACCCATGAGGAATAAAAGCAAGATCTAGTCAGCTGCTCATGGTGACAAAGTCTTTGAGTGACAGAGCCGAGATACTTAGGCCCTGGTTCTAAGCCAGAGGTCAGCAAACATTTTTATGTAAAGGGCCAGGTAGTAAATATTTTTAGCTTTGTGGGCAATGTTCTCTGTTACAACTACTCAACTCTGCCATTATAGTGCAAAAGCAGCCAGAGACAATACATAAACAGATGGGTATGGCTGTGTTCCAACAAAACTTTTATTTATGTACACTGACATTTGAATTCCATATAGTTTTCACGTGTCATGAAATATCACCTTTCTTTTGATTTTTCTTCCCCAAGCATTTTAAAAAGTCAAAACCATGCTTAGCTTGTGGGCCATAAAAAAAAACAGGTGGTGGGATGGATTTTTTTTACCTGCTGCATCTGCCGATCCTGGTCGGCAAAAAAACTAGGCTCTGCTGCCCTCCAGCTTACATCATGTGCTGGTTTCCTTGGGAGGCCCGTAGATATTCTAGGAAAAAAACCTGTGAGTGTGTGTCTGGATAGGCCACACGGCTCTGAAATACAATTGTGAGAAAAGACCTAACAGAAACTGCTCTGGCTCTGCCTGACCCCAGACTCAGACTTGAAAACTCCTTTCTTCCTTTAGTCCCCTTGCTTGTGCTCTTCTATAGAGATAAGCATTGATTCAGGTCAATCTGAAACCAGGAGAAATTCTGGGTAGGATGCATAACACAGTTTTCTGTGACCATGTGCCCACCATGCCCTTCTTACCTGCAGGGTTTGACTGAAGCGCTTTAACGGTGTGGTCTTCACGGGTGGGATGAGGTTGGCTAGTGATGTAACTCTGGAAAGGGGTTTGACCCGTTTATTACTAGGCTCCTATAGGATTAAAAATACAAAAAAAAAAGGAAAACATCAAGGTCAGTTACGAAGACAACACAGCCACCATACAACTCTGTGCCACTCCACAAGCTGCTGGCTGCACTCTGTTCTGTGGAATATAAACAGTGCCCTGGTTCACGCCAGCTGCACAGAGATGACCTGACTTAGGAGCCAGGGCAAGGGACATGGCAGAGGATGCCAACAGAGGCAGCCTCTGGGAGGACAGCAAAGGGGTAGGAATCCACTCCTCATCCTTCACTCCCAGTATCTGCCAGCTTTTAGTTCAGAACCTTCCACTTAATAGAATATTCCCCCCACCTCCCTTCTGTAGAGAAACGTAGCCTCTAATTTCCCATCCATTGACCTTGTCAGGAAGTTGTCTTTTGTTGCTTCTTGTTCTGTCTTTTTAAAAACCTTTTCCCACCTTGTCTACAGCCACTCTTTTTTTATGTAATGGCTTTTCTAAAGTACAAAGATTATTTTTTTAGTTTACTAATTCAAAAATCTTTTTTTAAAAAAAGAAGTTCTATTACTGGGCTCTTAAGCAAGCATCTTTGTGCCTACAGTGTATTTGAAATGCACATATTAATATTTATAAATAATAACCAGATAGCAAAAGAAAATGTACAGTACAGAGAGAAAACCCTCCTGTGGGCATCAGTTTCTACACTATCTAGAACCACAAGTTTTGAAAATCACCTCCACATAAAACATTATTTGCAAATCTACAAGTTACTCCAAACCAGGCTGATGGGTGAGAGGAAGGCTACTCATTCCAAGGACTTTGCAGACAAGAATTATATAAATAAAAACAATAGGCTATGGAGAAGAGAAAGATGACAGACAAAACATCGTACAAAGACAAAGAGAGCAGTTACCCTTGTCTTCCTAAGCTCCATCTGACCTGCAGTAGATGCTGGACAGCACATGAAGACACCAACTTTAGATGGAAAAAGCCAAAGCAGCAAATTGTGGTGGCAAACCTCAATCATTTCCAGAGGGAATATCTAGGTGTTCATCTTTCCTTTTCAGCCATTGTTTTCAAAGCTTCAAGGGTTAAGCCAGAATTTCAAATTTTCCAGGACATCCCTGCATCCCTGTTCTGAACATTGTAGGTGCTTAGAAAAATCTTTCATGCATTTGGAATCCTGCTGAGAAGCTCTCATGTCATTTTATGCCCTTGCCAGCCTCAGAAATCAAAAGCCTTCTTTGAAATAAATGGTCTCCAAGCTTACGGGCATTTAAATATAAACATTTAAACACTTTTTTAAAAAGCTCAATACAATCCCACAATGTGCCCAGGATTGACTTCGTGATTTCTTGAAGCAGTCAAACACTTTTCCAAGACAGAGAACTAATCCAGGCTGCAGGGTACCTCTCCGGCTTCTTAGCGTGCTAAGCTGAACAGACAGCAGAAAACTCTCGGAACACTGGGAAGGCTGAGTTCCAAAATGCAAAGCATGAATCGCCCAACACGAGAGACATTGCATCACAATGATTTAAGTGTTGAAAAAAAAGGTCTGACAGCCCTTCTGCTTCAGGTGACAGTGCCCTTCAGGATGTTTCCTGTCTGGTGCCTGGCTCCTGAGCGTTTGTGCCCAGAGGAAGATTTAAATTTTTTTTTTTAACGTCAGAGCTGCGTGCATGCACACACACACACAGCCTCTTAAGCATCCCCTAAATTTCTCTAAATGGCTTCTGCCTTGGGCTGGAAATGCCAGGTTGGTGGCACAAAATGCATTCAGCAAGAGAGGTGACACGGAATGCTTGAGGGAGCAGGACTTGGTCTCAATGCAGATAATGGTCTCATACAGATAATCCTGCATGCACCTCAGACCCCAGAGACTACAAGTCTCTCTCGCTGTCTTTTTTAGTGGCTAAAGCTGCTGGGTCATGGATTCTGTATCAGAATGGGGAGGTTGAAGGGCAAACACCAATTGGGTTCTCTTGCTTTAAAAAGGTGCAGGGAGCACTGTGTGCTTGGCAGGATGGGGGATGATCCAGCTCTGTTCCACTTGCTGTGTCATCTTTTCTAAGGTTCTGCTGACTTTGCTGCTCATTCTACACGACCCAGACAGGCATTTTCTGCACAGCTACAAAATGTATGCACAATGTAAATGGCTCCTCTGCAGGTTGAGTGCAGCACTGTTACATGAGATTGTAATTAGAACTGCTTTCCTAAGGCATTGCCAATTTGGAAGTAAACATCAGTCTGCTCTCTGAAATCTGACATTCCCAAATAACGAACGACTGAACCAGAAGCCTTTGCTGCATGATTTAGTGCTATGATCCAGCAATGCAAGCAGGTGCGATTTCAAAACCAGTACACTTATAGGTTATTGGATCTATGGGGAAGGCTTTATGCCTGAACCACATGAGTGAATTATGGTGTTTTCCTTAGGGGCTTCTGTGAGAAGAGGAGATTTAAAAAATTCTTGACCTAATTTGATTTTTCTTTTCCATTTACTTAGTATGTCTCCAGCTACATTTTACTGCTGTCTAAAGAGAGCCCTCAGGGAAAATGTTTCCAGATTCTATCTAGTTAAATAGCTCTACTGAGAACTACCAAATGCAATACCAAGGATGCTTTCAAGCTTTACAGAGAGATGACGGCACACAGCCTGCAGAGAGGCTTCCTAGTCCACCAACACAGCTGCCAGATGAACCTGGGCAAGGTCAACGCTAAACCCAGGAACAAGGTGTCCTGCGTCAAGTGTACATACCCCCACCATGTGATTTTAAGACAAGGCAGGAGGGTATTTCACTATAAAGGTTAAAAAAAAGAAGAAGAGGAAGAAAAGGAAAAAAGATCTTGAGCATTCTGTATTGGCAGTATTTTGTGAATAACAACAGTTGTGCTTCATCTTTTTCAGGCAGGCCTTACAAATGTTTTGTTTTTCTTGTCTTACTGCACCACCTAGGACCACCTATATATTGCTGATTACAAGCTGAGACAGTGGGTATGCTAGTTCAATTCCTGATTCGAAAGCAATTATTGTTATTAAGATTCCATCATTAAGTACTGTATTTGCTGAGAGCATGGAAGAGGCACCCTTTATCAAGTAGAGAAGTAACCTTCTGTACCAAGTTTACTGGGAATTTTTATTGTAAATTGGCATTGACTTTTATCAAATGGTTTCTTTCCATCTATTCAGAGGACAAGGAAGGGAAAAAAGAAGGAACGAAGGAAAAGAAGAAGGGAGAAGGAGGAGGAAGGAAAGGAGAGAATGAAGAAAGACAGGCACAGAAGTCATTTTTTCATAAAGGAATTGATTTAGGAATTTAAAATATCTTATGTTTAATTATGAACAATGATGAACAAAGCTCTCTATGTAATGTTATATTTAATATGAGTTATTTTCAGTAAACGATTTTAATATTCCTGCTCTAGGGGATACAATGGTTATTATCCTCTCCTCATTCTTCCCCCTAAGAGGTAAAAACCAAAGCACATTGAAGGCAATGTAAGAAAATGCCTATCATGTCAATATAATCTATTATAATTTTTTATTCCATCGAAAATACTTCCATTGAAATACACCTGGCATGTAGAACCCTCCCCACTCATTTTCTCTGCACTTCATTTTTACAGTCAGAGTGGGGTTGGGGAGTAGTAGGAAGATCGTCCACATCGTGTCTGCAGTAGCCTTGAGGCTATCTTCACTGAGCCACAAACAAGGTGCAGGAGAGGCTGGAGATGCAGCCATTAATTAGCATAGGGACTCAGACTGCTATACTGCAGGGCTGCTCTGCATCTGGCCAGGAGCAGCAGAGAGGTGAGAATCGATTGTGCCAGCAGATGCTTTTGCCCATGAGTTGATGGAGTCAAGTGTTTGGAAATACCAGGGAAGACTTTGTGAGGTTTCACCTGTGTGCCAGGTGGTGTGCTGAAAACTGTGCTCCCAGGGGTCGTGTTTAATCTACCCTGTAACCCTCTAGGTGGTTTTCACCATCCTCATGTTAAACAGGAAGTTACAATCTTACAGTGATTGAGAAATTCTAGCATAAATAAATAATAATAATAATGAGCTAATACTGGTTGCAGGAACTCATTTCACTGTTTTACATATATTTGTTAATTAATTCCTTCTAACATCCCTACAAGTTACCTACTATTATGATCCCCATTTGAAAGATAGGGGTGCTAAGGCATGGAGCGGGGCAACTTGTTTAAAGTCATTCAGCTAAAAAAAAAAAGCTGATCAGGACATAAACCCAGGCAGGCTGACTCCAGAGCCCATGCCCTACACCAGGGCATGGCTAACTTTTTCTGTAAGGGGCCAGATAGTAAATATTTCAGGCTTTGCGGGCCATCCAGCCTCTTTCATGACTACTCATCTCTGTCAGCCATCAACAATCTGAAAATAAATGTGTGTGACTATGCTCCATTAGAACCTTTCTTTGTGGACACTAAAATTCAAATTTCATATAATTTTCATGTCACAAAATATTATTCTCCTTTTGATTTTTTTCAACTATTAAGAAATATAGGCCGGGCACGGTGGCTCACGCCTGTAATCCTAGCTCTCTGGGAGGCCGAGGTGGGCAGATTGCTCCAGGTCAGGAGTTCAAAACCAGCCTGAGCAAGAGTGAGACTCCGTCTCTACTAAAAATAGAAAGAAATTAATGGCTGACTAATATATATAGAAAAAATTAGCTGGGCATGGTGGCGCATGCCTGTAGTCCCAGCTACTTGGGAGGCTGAGGCAGCAGGATTGCTTGAACCCAGGAGTCTGAGGTTGCTGTGAGCTAGGCTGATGCCATGGCACTCACTCTAGCCTGAGCAACAAAGCGAGACTCTGTCTCAAAAAAAAAAAAGAAATATAGAAGCTATTTTTAGGCCAGGCATGGTGGTTCACACCTGTAATCCTAGCACTCTGGGAGGCCAAGGAAGGCTGATCGTTTGAGCTCAGGAGTTCAAGACCAGCCTGAGCAAGAGCAAGACCCCATTTCTACTAAAAAATAGAAAGAAATTAGCTGGACAACTAAAAATATATACAGAAAAAATTAGCCAGACATGGTGGTGCATGCCTGTAGTCCCAGCTACTCGGGGGGCTAGGGCAGGAGGATTGCTTGAGCCCAGGAGTTTGAGGTTGCTATGAGCTAGGCTGATACCACAGCACTCTAGCCCGGGCAACAGAGTGAGATTCTGTCTGAAAAAAAAAAAAGCAGCAGTTATTTTTAGCTTGAGGCACATAAGAAGTGTACTATGTTTGGCCTGTGGGCCCTAGTTTGCTGATCACTATTTGCTGAACAGTCAGCTCCCTGGTCAGTGGTCGTCAGTCTCAGCTTTTCTACTGTGACATACCCAAAGACAATACTCCTAGGCACTGCACCCTCCCATGGGCACACCTAGTCACTGTCCGGCTCCAGCAGACAGCTTAAGCTGGATGTGTATATTCTCCCTGGAGCTGGGCATGCAGGGCCCTCTTCTGATGAGCAGAGGATATATGTGACTCATTTTTTAGGTGAGTAAACCCTATCCCTATTGCATGTTATTCTCTTAACTTTCTAAACAAATCAGTCCAAACACAACACCAACTTTCCATGACCGTTAATATACATGAATAAAGGACATAAAAAATGATATAATGCTTGGGATCTACTTCAAAATAATATGAGGTTGGGAAAAGGGATGGAAGAAATAGCATCATTCACAGGTTGGTGGTTGTCAAAGCTAGGTGCCAGGCACAGGGGACTCAGCATGCAACTCTGCCTATGGAACATGTCAAAATAAAACGTTTTTTCTTTTTTAATGGACATTGTTTTTGTCATTTGTCCATGAAATGCTGAACTGAAGCAGACAGGATCTATTTGCAATTTTTGCTTCAGTTGTTAGTGAGGGCCTAGTGAGAGGAGATGCTAAAGAAATAGACATCATCCAGAATAGAAGAAATCTGGTTTTATTTTATTTTATTTATTTAGAGACAGAGTCTTACTCTGTTGCCTTGGCTAGAGTGCCATGGCATCAGCCTAGCTCACAGCAACCTCAAAGTCCTGGGCTCAAGCAATCCTCCTGCCTCAGCCTCCCAAGTAGCTGGGACTACAGGCATGCGCCACCATGCCCAGCTAATTTTTTCTATATATTTTTAGTTGGCCAATTAATTTCTTTCTATTTTTAGTAGAGATGGGGTCTTGCTCTTGCTCAGGCTGGTTTCAAACTCCTGCCCTTGAGCGATCCACCCACCTCATCCTCCCAGAGTGCTAGGATTACAGGCATGAGCCACAGCGTCTGGCCAGAAACCTGGTTTTAAAAAGAAAAGTTCCCACTCCTGAATAGTACAGACCAGAATAGAGAAAGGTCCACGTGGCTGGGAATGTGAAAGCTAGAATGGCTACTTCACAACATTTAAACTTAAAGGCAGTAACCCCATGGAGGGCACCAGCCCAGCAGCCAGACTCCCTGAAGGCTCTTATTCTATTGACGGCTTTCTTTATTCACTCTCATTAAGAAACCCATCAGCAGGCTCTCAATCACTGAACCCCATGACATAAAATGATCCAGTGGAGGTCAACTCTAATTATTTCAGAAATACACAGAGAAAATCATACTTCAAAATCAGACTGTCTATGGACAGGAGTCCTCTGTGTTCCTGTTACATTTATTTTAATTTGTGAGCATGCTTTGCTTCCCCATTATTGCCTTCCAAATTCATGTGTTTTTTTTCCCATTCCTTCAATAACACCATCTTCTACTAGAGAGGCTAAGACCACCCATCCTTGCCAGATTCTCACTCCCCCTCTGTCTCTCTCCAATCAAATAAATGTAAGACTCATTACAATTGCCTTGACTTTACCACCCTTCTTTCTCAGGACCAAAGGGTGGTTCACATCATTTTACACTTATGTCCAAGATTCTCACCCTTCCAAACTTCTAGGTCACCACAAATATTCTTGTGTTCTCATTTCCTTTGACGCCTCCTATTGCCAACGCCTTCCCCACCCTTTTAGGGTCTCTCATTCACCAACTAGCCCATTCTTCCACTCCTGCCTCTGCCTTCTTCCAAGTCACAAACTTTACTCCAAATGGCCCCAATCCTCCCTGACAGCTTGCTTTGTATCTTGTCCTTCAAAGAATTCCTACAGATTCTCACGCTTGTGTTAATGTTTCTCTAACAAAATGGTGGAGGATGCATATGATTTTTATAGACCTATCTATTTTAGTCTGGCTCTCATACTTACTGAGTGATTTTAGGCAAGTTATTTACAGTTTCTTCAACTGAAAAATGGAGAAATAACAAATATGGTTGTAAGAATTCTGTGAGTAAGAGCTATCATTTATTGGGAATTTACAATCTGCATTGGGCACTGGGTTAAGAGCTCTATATGAGTTTTCTTATGGCATCTTCAGGACATCCTCTAAGAGAGCTAATATCATGATCCCTACCTTATAGGTGAGTAAGCCAAGGTTTGAGGAGCACAAGTACGTACACAAGATCACATATCTCAGGTGGTGGAGGCAAAGTATGGACCACGTGCTGGACTACACGCCAGTGTTACACACTTCTGCCCAACAGACAAACAATGGTGATGAGCACATAGCACAGCACTCTGTGAAGAGCAAATACCAGTCAATGGAGCCCAGAATGGGACTCACAAATTGGTATGATTTTACTAGAGATTACCCCCACCTTTTTTCTCTAAGAACAGGTGAGCTTATCTAATCATTTGATATACTCATATTCCAAAAAATTGATTTTAAAATAATTTTAGATTTACAGAAGAGTTGCAAAAACAGTACAGAGGGTCCCCACACACCCTATACCCCACTTCCTCTAATGTTATCATCTTATATAACCACAATTCAGTTATCAAAACTAAGAAATTAAGATTAGTACGACATTATTAAATAAACTATTAATAGAGTTTATTGGGGTTTCGCCAGTTTTCCCATTAATGTCCTTTTTCTGTTCCAGGATCCAATCTAGAATCTTACCTTACATTTCTGCCTTATCACCATGGTTTCCTGCAATCTGTGACAGTTCCTCAGTCTTTTTGTCTTTTCATGATCTTATTGCAAAATACTACAGTTCTCTAATTGACACTTGAGAAGTGTACTGATTGGTTATTTTACAGAATGACCCTCAATTTAGATTGGTTTGATGTTCTCTCATGATTCAAGTTATGTATTTTTTGTAAGAATTAAATAGAAAGATGTACCCTTCTTGGTATCTAATATCAGGGGGTACACGATTTTGCTCTGTCTTATTACTGGTGATGTTAACCTCGACCATTTGGTTAAGGTGAACTTACATGTTGAACACTGTCCCCACTAAAAGATAAGGTCAAGTTCTAACTCTGGGTACCTGTGAATGTGACCTTATTTGGAAAGATATAATCAAGTTAAGATGAGGTCATACTGGATTAGAGTGGGCCCTACATCTAATTACTGGTGTTTTAATAAGAAGGGGGAAATTTAGACAGAGACATACAGGGAGAGGATGGCCATCTGATGACAGAGAGGCAGAGACTGGAGTGATGCATCTATTAACACAAGCCAAAGAACACCAAGGATTGCCTGCCAGGACCAGGAAGAGACAAGGGAGGATTCCCCTGCAGGTTTCAGAGCATGGCTCTGTTGACACTTTGGTTTCAGACTCTAAAACAGTAAGACAATAAATTTCTGTTGTTTTAAGCCACCTAGTTCATTGTACTTTGTTACAGCAGCCACAGGAAATTAACAGGTTATGTCTGCTAGATTTCTCTACTGTAAAGTTAGTATTATTCTCTTTATAATTAATACATATATTGGAGGAGATACCTTGTGACTCTATGTATCCTTCTTAATCCAATTTAGGGAGCATTTACCCAATATCTGCAAAGTAGGTTTCATTGACGTGTACAGGTGTCACCATTGGTGGAACATCTCCCAGCTGGACAGGGAGAATCAGAAGGTCGATCCAGACAGAGTACTCAAGAGGATCAGGGTCAGTGTCAGCTGGAGCTGGCAAGGAAGAAGCAGGTGAGGTGGCCAGCAGGCAGGCCTGGTGGGCAATACAGGCATGCAGGACACATGGGCAGCAACGGTGAGGCCTTCACACGGCTGTCTGAGCAAGAGAGGCGTAAGACTATAGGGACACGAAGGGGAGCTTCTGTGGAGCTTTCAAGGGACTCTTTATCTTATTTTTTAGAAATAAAAAAAGGCAATAATAATGAAATGATTGTTACTAATTCTAAAATTTCCATTAAAATTTTTTTTATTTGTTCTCTTTTCCCTGGCACAGAGCTAACTGACCTGGTGTCATCTGTTCCTACAAGATGAAAGGCAAATAGTGAGGCCCAAATTCCAACGGAAGCCTGGCTTCATTGATTAGGCCAAATGTGTTTCAGAATTATTGGTTTCTAACCCACAAGGTAAGAAAGGTCTTCAAACCCAGAATGATAATTTTCCTCTAGAGATACTTTATAGAGATTTCAACAAAGGGACTACAGAATTTGTGAGCTTTGACAAACCACCAGCAACTGCTCTCAGAGGGATCCCGATAACCTCAGACATGGAAGCCGCACTTGTGTTTGTCTTCTGCAACTGTGAGTCTGGTTGCCAGTTGCCTTGCACTATCATCCAAAGGAGATGTGGGGAGGAGATTCCCTTTTTTTTTTTTTTTTTGAGGCAGAGTCTCACTTTGTTGCCCAGGCTAGAGTGAGTGCCGTGGCATCAGCCTAGCTCACAGCAACCTCAATCTCCTGGGCTTAAGCAATCCTACTGCCTCAGCCTCCCGAGTAGCTGGGACTACAGGCATGTGCCACCACGCCCGGCTAATTTTTTTTTGTATATATATTTTTAGTTGGTCAATTAATTTCTTTCTATTTTTAGTAGAGATGGGGTCTCGCTCAGGCTGGTTTCGAACTCCCGGCCTCGAGCAATCTGCCCACCTCGGCCTCCCAGAGTGCTAGGATTACAGGCGTGAGACACCACGCCCGGCCGGAAGATTCCCTCTTTGATGAAATGGCTCTTTATATGGCTCTTTGCCATATAAAGTGACACAAGGAAAAGATCCCAATTTCCTTCTTTAAATGAAAAAAGAAATGCTGGAGGTTTGTTTTGTTTCATTTTTTGCTAATGGGGGAACAAGAAGAGCTTGGATAACTGAAGTCCACAGAACACCCTGAGTTACTTCAGGCTCAAACCCAAGACACAGACAGATTCTTAAACTGATGGATTGAGACCCCAACAATTTCTGTAGCCTCCTCTCGTGGAATCGACCCGCCCACCACCACTGCCCCATAAAACTCTTTGCCTGCGTCAGTCAGCACCAAAAGCCAAGTCACCACATATGGCTTCTCAGCCAAAGTCTGCCTGTGAGACGGTTGCTTTTGGGGGAGCCATGGATAAGGGGGAGGCATCAGGAAAACAGCTAGTTGAGAGCAGACAATGCTAGCATGAGCCTCTGAAATCATACTGAGAGTACCTGCCCAAACACAGCTTCCCATAAAACATGAATAAAAAAATGGGGAAGTAATCATGCTTTATGACAATTTCTGTGGTCCTCCTGGCTTCATTTCCTCCAGGCCTACCCCTGTTTCCTTCTAGTCCAAAACATATACTGGCAAAATACTACATAGCGCTCTAACATTTGTATAAACTGAACGGCAAAATGAAGGAATGGTAGGGGCACGGGGCAAGTGAAATGGATTTCATCCAGCACACCCTGGAGAAGCAGTTAGTTTTACTGCAAACTCTGGGAGGGCTAATGTTCTTGGCATGCCATTTTGTTTCTGAAGGGAGACCCTGAGCAGATTATTACCTTTATTCTTCTCATTATCATTGAATATTTACCCTCACATTCTAAAAGTAACCTGTCCTATTAGCCTGCCATGTGGAAATTCATTTTTGCTGAATGAAGGTCTATGGGCTGAAAATAAAAAGAACCTTGAGAAATAATTCAGTAAAATATGGGACTCTCTGAGAGCTGAAGCAGGCAGCAGTCTAGGTTACAAACATAATCTCTTAGCAGGGCCAGTAAAATAAAACCACTGTTTCAGACACTGTATTTTTGGCTAAGGTTTTGCTCCGCAATAACTTTCAAAGTTATTCATTTTAGTCAACATTGTAAGGGTAAGCCAACATTTGTCCTGGCAGCAAGCCCAGATTTGTTATTTTATTAGTCTGCTACTGGTTAATTTGGCTCAAGATTAAATACACCTAATAAATAGCCCTAAAATATTGGAGTTTAGCAGAAAACCACATTCAAGTTCTCTTGCACAGGATGTTACTATGACTTAACCGTGGGCAGAAGGAGAAATGCACATCCACACCCCGAGTAAGTTCCTTTTAGCAAATGCCAGCCCCCATTGCCTGCAACTGATCTTGATCATGCCCAGACATAGTGCTACAGACCTTCGGAGAAAGAGAAGGCCAAATATTTAGACCTCTCTGTGGTCCCTTGCCCCCACATCTGCCTTCTGAACTTCAAGCAAAGCTCTTATTCTGCTGAGTCAAAAAGGGGCCAGATACTCAGAGCTGAAGCACTTCAAGAGTTTGATCTCCTGAAAAAGTAGGTCTGCTGCCAGAGTCATGTCTCTGTAGCCCTCGGGGGAAGGCCAGCCTTGGGCCCAGAAGATGTTTTCTCACAATTAGATTCAGGTCATGCATTTTTGACAAGAATGCCACAGAAATAATATGCCCAACATGCCACACTCATCCCCAAGTCTGGAAAATGGGGCCATAGCTCTACACCCTGGTTGGATGATGCCAGCAAGGTACCAGAGGTGGCAAAGGTGTCCTGATCACAGGCACAGGGCCCAGAGGAATGTTTCTGTGGCTTTGGGGTTTCACAGTCAGTCATTTCCTACCGACTTCTTGGAAACCCTTCAGTGGAAAGTAAGTTCTGCATTTGTTTATCTCTATAAAAAGGGATTCCCTGGCTTCCCCTTGGGCTGGGTTAGAAGAAAAGAAGGATGCCACTGGAGTTCAGAGTTCAGGAAGCTGATGTGTACAGACTTCAAGATTACCTTAAGGGTATTTTCTGGGCTCCCACAGAGCTTAGAAATGAGCGGAAAGCCTCTGTATTAGGTGATAAAGTTCTTTTTACTCTGGCCCAAAGAATGTGTCAATTCTTTGCAAAGGATCTAAGGATAAAATATGAGCCAACCTTTCTGTCCAGAGCACAATGCTTTATGACCTTGGGCCAACAGCGTAACCTCTATGGGCTTGGCTGCCTCTGCTGTGAAGTAGCGATGACTCTCCTACCCCTCACAGAGTTGTTGGGAGGATCACATGAGGCCATGTGTGTAATGTGCTTGGCATAGGCCCGCCCCATAGAAAGCCCCCTGTAAATATTAGATTATTGCCTTTATTTCTAATGTTTAAGGAGAGGTGTGGTCTCTTGTCCAGTCTGCACTCCTTCCCTCCTCTATTCCCTGCAGCACTGGATTTTGCCTTGGGCCTCCCAGGGATGAACTGGAGCTCCACGCCACCTGCCACAATCATACAAATGACATGCTCTAGCCACTGAGGCTGCTGTGAGACCACATGTTTTGATTCTACATTCCTGCCTTCCCTTTCTTTCTGTGGCTTTATCATCTGTTTAGTCAGCCTCTGGCTGGACAGAGCAAAACTGGGAGTTGTTTGGCAGGATCCAAGGCTATATTGGAGAAGAAGAAAATGTCAGTGGTGAAATTCCAAGATAAGAGCCTGAGTCAGGGAAGGGTGCCTAATAGTTGGGTCTTGAGGTCTGCATCAAACCTCCCCCACCCCACCACTGCTGAATTATGGGCTAGAAGAGCTGGTCTCCAGTCTTGCCAGATTATTCCAATAGGTAATGAGAGGAACTCTGGTCATTCAACCTATGTCAGTCAAATATACAAGGTGAAATTTTTCACAAAAATAACTTGTTACCAGAAAGGGCCACACAGAACCACAGACATGTTCTCTCTCTTTCTCATCCACCTGTCATCCTTTGAAGCTCAACACTCTCTTAGCTTCCCAGAAGAGGAAAAAGGAGTACAGAGATGAAAAAGGATGCACAGATCTTAATCGCAATGTCCCAAAGGAAGGACAGATTGTTCCAGCTGAATCTGGGATTATCAAACATATTTCAGGCAAGCAAACCTGACAGTCAGGTCTGCCACGTGACTGAAGACTAGATGGGGACCAGGGATCCCACATTTAGCTTCACAGTAAAAATTAAAGGGACATCCAACCAAGGGCATTGAGTCTGCAGAAGAAAATAGATTCCCTTCTCTTATTGTCTGGTTGGTTTCTGTTTTTGACAAGAACAATGATTTTGAGCAGATAAGCCTTGCAGAGATGTGACCTCCAGAGAGAAACACAAAATACATTTGTGGTGCTCCCTCGTAACCCCCAGCTGTCCTTCCTAGCACAAATTATGCCTTCAAATGTTTGGTCCATGTGTGTCCTCAGCAGCACATGCCCACACTCAGAACCAAGGAACAGAGCACTCAGGTGTTTGAGAACACTCTGTTCCCAATTGAGAACACAATACACTAAAATCTGATTATTCAAAACAGAAAAAGCTACCAGTCAAACAACCACATGGGAGTGATTGAATTGGGAATTTAAAAAAATGAAACTTTCCTGTTTTTGGCTTTCAACTGATATCTTACCACCCAATGAGCAATGGTATGCAAAAAAAGTAAGGTGCAAAGCATGCTGCTCAAAAACTGTGAGGTAGGTAATCTATTAATATAATGAATTCATATGGCATTTCTATTGCACCCACACACCCCAAATGAGATGAATAGTTTCAAAATGTTACTCCTTGGGAGGGATGTGTGTGGGTGTGTGTATGTATACACGTGCGTGCAGAACAACAGACTGACTTTATTTGTTGAGACAGTTTTCATTCTGTAACACATTTTTAAAGACAGGAATTAAAAAATACCCATGAACAATGGATTTTCCTAAAGACACATAACAAACACTGGCTCTCAGTACTGTACACTTGCAACCTTGAAAACATAGTGATTATGTGTTATTTTGAACTCTCAGCAATTAATATGCAGCCAGATGTATCATTATCCATAGTCTATTAAAATTCAGAAGCCTGTGAACATGAAAAATAAGGTAGCACATGACAAAGAAGGCAAGCAGCCTCAGAGACCCAGCCCTGCTGCGACATCACTTTCAGCAGCTTTCAATTCCAAAGAGATAATAGGGAGAATAGAAAGACAATGGCGGTTGACTTAAAATGAAAGACATAAATACGAACCTGTGATTTGGCTGTTGAGTTTGGTGGTAAAAAAAAAAAAAAAATGTTGGCTTAGCCACTGGGTAGTCAGTGTTAAGGGGTGTCAATAAAAGTTTCCAGAAAAGACAAGGGCAGTTTTGTGGTAAAGTGAAAACGGTATTGATTCTTGAGGATGTGTATGGCAGAGAGGGGCAAAGTCCTCATGTGTTTGCCAGCATGGGCCATCTATGGAGGGGAGGGGTTCCTTTTAAAGACTGCTGGGAATGTAATCTGGCAACATAATTTCCCTGGTAAATTCCCCGGTGCTCCCCAAGCACCCCCAGGTTGGCACAGGATGGAGTGCAAGACTCATTTACGTGCCAGGCCCCCCTTCCTTCTGCCCCAATATTTAAGAGTCAGGAAAGCGGCACTCCTGAGTTTACAAGGCAGGGCTGTGCAGAAAGGTGGTGAGGGCCACTTGACCCTGCAAACCCTCAATCAGCTGCTATTAAATAAATTACATGCTCCAGGGCTCCTGCCTACTCACAGATTCTAGCAATTTTCCAGAAACAGAGTAGTCGCCCTGCACCTGACCCAGGTGTGACTCCTTAACTCTGAAGTGCTACATAAACAATGGGGGACCCCTGGGTGGGGGGGAGAGGTAGCACTGAGAGCTATGGACAGAGTCGCCTTGTGCTAGCTGGTGGCACACACACTCTCATCTATTCCATACAACACCCATTACCCTATTTCATAGAAGAGGAAGTAGGTGTTCAGAGAAGTGAAAGGACTTGCTCTATGTCAAACCAGGTAATTAATTGACAGAGCTGAAATTCGAATTCAAATCCACCTGACTTGAAAGCCTTCCGCACCACCCCACACTGGCTCCCCAGGATACACATTTCCTCTCATAATAATAACATAATCACAAAATACAGGGAGACTTTGTACCAGGTTGTGCCAAAGTGCTTTCTGCATTATTTCCTTGACTTTTCATTAAGTTAGTGCTATTAATATACCCACTTCACAAAGCAGGCAACTGAGACTCAGAGAGGTTAAGAACCTGGCATAAAGTCACACAGCCAGGATTGAACCCAAAGCTACTACGCAGCAAGGCCTAGGTTCTTAACCACAGCACTGTTAGTTTCCTAAACCAGTTGGGCACCCTAAAGGAAAGAGACTATAGAGGCAGAAGGGAAGTGGACACTTAGGCAGGGAGTGCAGAAGGAGAATGTTCATTCAGCATCCAAGCTCATCCCTCTGGAATCAGCCGTTGCTCTTGACTCTTCCCCAGCCCAAACTGCAGGATGCCCTGCTCGTGTGCCCCCAGCAGGCACTCCCTCAGCTAAGGGCACAACTGGAGACTGGTGGGTGGCATCCGACATCAGGGGGGCTCACTGGATGGCCACCTCCCAATATCTCCCCCTTCCCAGTCTGCCAAGCTCCCCAATGAGATTGCCTCCCCTCTCCCATCAGCACTACCTGTATGTTAGGGTTGTTGATGACTGTTAGGTTGTTGATGTCAAATTCAAGTTTCAAATTCAAGTTGAAGTTCCTAGAGGGCAGAAAGCATGCGGTTTCTTTTTTAACAGGGTGGGTGGGAGGGATGGTGTTTTGCCAGGTCTCAGTAAATATTTACTGACAATTAAAGAGCCTTGGGGTCATTTTTCAGTTGTCCAACTCTTTACTAGCTTGCATTCATCGCACTATGGAGTCTCCCTGTGTTTCTAACAAAGGACCTACTTATAATTAAACCATCCAGCTAATGAATAGAGCACGGAAAACTCAAAGCAACCTAATGCACCCTAACTTGCTGGCATTGGGTTTGTGCCTGTGGCCAGTGCTTGGCTAAGATTCTCAGATGATGTATGAGGTGGGGGGGGGGGTGGGAGACAGGCCTCGGGACAACTCGATCCTTGGCTCCTATGGCCAAGGGCACTTCTCTGCCCAGAGTTCACACACCACTCCCTTTTTAAAAGTCATTCTGGGGCTGGGCGTGGTGGCTCATGCCTGTAATCCTAGCACTCTGGGAGGCCGAGGCAGGAGTTCGAAACCAGCCTGAGCAAGAGCCAGACCCCGTTTTAGCGAGACTAAAAACAGAAAGAAATTAATTGGCCAACTAAAAATATATAGAAAAAAATTTAGCCAGGCATGGTGGCGCATGTCTGTAGTCCCAGCTACTCGGGAGGCTGAGGCAGGAGGATCTCTTGAGCCCAGGAGTCTGAGGTTGCTGTGAGCTAGACTGATTCCATGGCACTCACTCCAGCCTGGGCAACAAAGTGAGACTCTGTCTCAAAAAAAAAGTCATTCTGGGAACCAGAAAAACACACTAGATTTTTTGTTGTTGGTGTTCTACCTGGCAGGAATCAACGGGAAGCTTGCCAGTGTGCTTGGAAGATCTTTTGTTAAAAAAAATAATGCCCAGTGCCAACTTGGAACCCTGGGAAACTGGGTGGCCATTTCCTACAAAGGAAAGAGCTACTTTCTAGCAGTCTCCTTGATAAGGATAACCATCCACAGCTTCCACTCCACTGATCTACATTCAAAATAGATGTATATATGAAATAAATGTTAATAAACAAATAAAAATAGTCTTTACCAGTGACCTTCAGTTATCATCTTCATATTTGCCTAGGGTGGTTCTTAACAGTCCTTCCTCACTTGGGGATTATGGCAATATAAGACAACACACTTGAGAAGGCAGCTTGCAATTGGCTGTGAGTTCAGGCCAGAAAGCACCGAGAGGGAAGCTTTATTTAACCTTCTTGCCCTCAGGCCCACATCCATCTCTTTCCACCAACTGGCTTTTTCACTTTTTCCTTCTGCATCTTTTTCCTCCAGGAAGATTCCAAACTTCCAAATCTGACAACTGGAGGCAAGTCCTAAATATATATTTTTTTCTTTTTACCTTTATTTTTTTCAAGGTCCAGACATTGGCTCTTAGTTTTATTTAATTTAATCAGGTTGCCAACTTCTAATGGTCTACAGAAAGAGTACCTTAGGGAGATACTGTATTTCTCCTTACTATTTATCACCTCTGCTGCAAACATTAGGCCTGCGGAGTTCAGAAAGGCATTATTTTAAGATATGTCATCTCCCCGTATAGAAGTTCATATCTATCCATTTTTGTGGGCTTTTTGTTTAACACTGATCTCACATCAAATATAAAGTAAGGCCTTAAAGTTGGATTTTTCGAAGTGTAGGCCAAGGGAAAGGCCCACTGGACCACTGGCCCCAGGCAAGGTCACCGCATGCAATGTTCTAACTTTAATGGGGTTCACTTTGAACACCCCCCAAATAGACAGTGTTGCTTCCTACCCTACTCAGGAACATGACTGGCTTAAGTTGACATTGTGGCATGCCAAGAGGTCAAGGCTGGGCAAGGAGGAACCAACTTTTGGGCTCTTCCTCCTAATTTCTCCAAATTTGTTTCCTCAGTTGACAAAGAGGACAGTCCTTGCCTAGCCCAGCTCCCACAGCTGGTGCAAGGTTCAAAGGAGATAATGCATGGGAAAATAAATGACTGTTATCTGAACACAGGCTGGCACAGTTATAAATTTAGTGAGCCCAATGAAAAAGGGAGGGGGTGTCC
Organism: Mirza zaza; assembly: GCA_008750895.1. NCBI lineage: Eukaryota > Metazoa > Chordata > Mammalia > Primates > Cheirogaleidae > Mirza > Mirza zaza. The sequence continues at coordinate 25,287 of VSMD01037978.1, read as the reverse complement.
TGATTGCAAAGTACCTTCCCCCATTCTCTATATCCCATATGCCTACATATAGGTTTAAATTTGTTACATTGTGTATGTAAGTATGCTCAGCTTTTTTCCTCTTTATTTTTTCCATGAACAATAGGGTATTTTTGTGTGCTAGGGGGTAACAGCTGCAAATAGTACCACTGACCCCAGTGCCAAATGCCATAGTCATGGAGCTACTCCCTTATTACAGGACAGAGAGGTTACTGGCTTTTCTGGCTATTAGAAACAAGAAGGAAAGGATGCTAGATTGGAATCAGACAATTGGACTTCAAGATCTAGCTATGCCACTCGCAGCTGTTTAATCGTGGACAAATCATGAATCTCTCTGACCCTTGGTATCATCTTTAAGATGAGGATAATTATACTAAAGTGAGTCAAAGAGTATAAAAGTGCCTTGAAACCTATAAAATGCACAAATATAAAGCATGAATATTATTGTAAATACTGTCATTATGAATAACTTTGGACATACAGCTTTCTCTGTCCCAAGAGCTGGAATACTGGATCCAAAGATTTGAACCTTGTCTTTTAATGTACACAAAGACATATGTTATTTTCCTGCAATATTCACAGCATTGGGTTTTACTATGTCTTTAAAACAGATGCAATATCTATTAGGTATGAAATGGCCCCTTATTATTCTTTGCCTTTTTCATTTCTATAATTCCTATTAGAGTCAACATTTTAAATAAGCTTTACTGTCATAAAGATTTCTTGTGTGTGAACTGTGTGTATTACTATCTTTTGCCCATCTCTCAATGGATATCTTAGGCTATTTTTACATCTGTATAAACTATGTAACAAAGATATTAATCTTGTCTGTCATCTTTATTTCAAAAATCTTTTTATTGTTTTTTTTTCTTTTTCCTGGAGAGTGGACCCATTGGTATTTCAAAAATCTTTTTCAATGTATTAATCTACTTCTCTTGTCTAAGGAAGCATATTAAACATAAAAGAAATCTTACTGATACAGTATCATACAGTGTATTTGGACTGATTAATATTCAAGATTTCTAGGCATGTTAAGGATGTCCAGAAGAAATAAGCAAGGACAGGAAAGAGATACAACAATATGTCACAGTTGGAAAACTTAGAGGAACTAGGAACATCTAGCCAAGAGAAGGAAAGCACCTGGAGGAAGAGAGAGTGTACATGTGTGTGGAGTGAGCAGTTCTCAAATATTTAAGGGGGTAACACATGAGAAAGTTATACTGTATAATATACAGCTCCAGAAAGTAATGTTACAATTAAGGAAGGATTTTGTCATGATCTATACCAAACAAAGATGGAATACAGTTGTCCTTCAAGACCCATGGGGGATTGGTTCCAGGATGCCTGCAGATAACAAAATCCACAGATGCTCAAGTCCCTGATATAAAATGGAGTAGTATTTGTGTATATCCTATGTATATCCTCCTATCTTTAAATTATCTCTAAATTACTTATATACATAATACAATGTAAATGCTATGTAAATAGTTGTCATACTGTATTTTTTATTTGTATTATTACTGTATTGTTATTTTTTTCTGAATATTTTCAATCTGTGGTTGGTTGAATCTGTGGTTAAGAAACCGGCAGATACAGAGGGCTGACTATACATGGCCTCAGAAGGGTATGAGCTTGTCCCTGGAGGTGTTTAAGCAAAATGGAATGGATCTAGTAGTGAATAAGAATTAGGCTACATATTCTCAACAGGCCTTTCCCACTCTGAGATGCTCTGATGCAATGACCCCGGGTCATTTCCTAGAGGCTGGTTTTGTTTGTTTCATAAATCCCCGGTTTTGCTACTCATTTCCTCCTCATCTTAAGAGCCAGAAAGAAAGAAAAAAAAAATCTAAGGAATTTACTGTTAAGGTTTCTGGTTCAGCTCCAATTAATTGAAGTTTACTAATAATCAGGGCTGCTTTCTTGCAAAAGGACACAACAGCCCAAGTACAGAAAGTCCAGGCACAAGTGTTTCTAGACTTAAAAAGAACCACTCCTTTCCCAGGAAAGGGTCAGAAACCTGATTAACTTATGACATAGCCTCTTCTACACTAGTTACTGGTGTCAATTTAAAAAAAATGGAAGGCATTAGAAAGCACTGGCCTTCACTCCTGACAGTCCACAGCGCAAGAATAAAGGGCGATGCAATCACAGCGATTGACCCATTTCGTGTGTGACCTCTACCCATTACCGATGCTGACAAATTATGGAAGGCACATATACATCACAAACGAAGCAGCCCTTCCAGATACACACACATCATTAATAACAATTACATTTACACAGGACTTTGCAAAATTAGGATATGATCGGTAATTTATTTTCATTCAGTAGTTATGAAACAGTGGCATCGATCCAGGATTTTACAGGCAATCACTTGGTGTCTTGGGAAAAAGACACAATTTACAAATATCCAGATGGTAGTTAGGGCTTCCAGTTATTGGTTTATGTGGCTGGTAGTTAATGTAGATAAGCAAAACGACTAAGAGAAGAACTAACAGTGTCACCTCCATAGAACCGAGCATGTGAAATTCTGCCAAAGATCAGCTCCTTGAGAAACGCAAAACGGAAGTTACCCAAATCTTTCTCCTGTGAATTGCAGCCATTCTATGAAGTGGGTTGTCAGAAGCACTGACAAATGGTGGGGTCTCCCACCCAGACACTCAGGAAAACATTGGCCTTTGAACATCAGACAATTTGCTCGGGCATACAGGTTCATCCTTCACATGCTGTGTGGTGGGGAGACCAACGATTTAGATGTGATGTGGTTGGGAAAGTACAGACTTCAGTGTCAGACTGGGTTGTGAATCTCATCTCCTCTACCTAGTAGCTCAGACATGCGGGGAAGGCCACTACCCTGCCTGAGCCTTAGTCTCTTTTCATATAAAAGAGGGCAATATTATCAACCTCATAGGATTCTTGTGACGATTAAAGTAAAGGACTTAGAGTAAATACCCTAATGCACTGCTGTGCGTAAAATAGCATTTATGAAATTAGGATGGTGATCATAATCATAATGTTTAAGACAATTTTAGGAATTTTTTTGAGATGCAAAGATCTGAATAATACTTATTAAGCATTTACTAGGTGCCAGGAACCATGCTAAGCTGTGAACATGAATCATCTCATTTGACTCTCACTATGGTCCTAGATAGAGACATAACTATCATCATTTCCATTTTACCACTGAGAAAACTGAGGCTTGGAGAGGCAGAGATTGTCCGAGGTCACCACTAGCATGTGGTGGAGATGGCACTGAGTCTTATTCCAAAGTGGATGCCCTGAACAATCTTAAATCTTACATGTGTAAAGTCAACATATTTTCCCTTAAGAAACCTGTTCCTGTTTCATGTGCATCTTGGAGGTCCAAGAGCCTCAATATACTTTTCCAACTGAATAGCCACAGAATGCTGGCTCATAACCAGATCCTATCAGCAAGTGATGGCCCTTCCCTGGGTAACTCTGTGTGGCTCCCCACCCAGCAAGATCTCTGAGATCACATAATCCAAGGAGCCCATTTATTGAGTCATCTGAAGAAATCATAGGTTTCTAACTGCAATAACTCCATTATGACTATTTCCATGCAGTTGTTCATATATACTGTCAATTCAACACTATAAGTTACAGATTCCAAGAAATGTATAAATTACCGGAAACCGGTAACCCTTTAGCTCTCCAGCTGGTATTCAAGGAGTATAGCCCAGGTGTATACCAATACAATCCTCAAATGCACACGTTGACTGATGGAGGCATAAATCATGGCAGGAGCATTGGATTCACTCTGCCCTTTAGAGTTGAGGCTTAAAAAGTACCTTCTTAGTTATGTAAAGTACTCAAGGTCACATATTTAAAATATTTTAAGGCATTTTGCATGTCTGTTAAGTTTTGTATTTCCCCCACATTTTTCTCCCCACAAAGGGAAACACCATTAGATGCTACAAGGGATGCTGATATTAAATATTGGACTGAGTCCATCAGGAAATCTGGCACTGGATCTTGGCTTAGCTGCTGATTTCCTATGTAGCTTTTTGTAATTCACCTCCTCTCAGTGTCTTTATTCATAAAGTGGAGAGAATAATGCATGCTTTATGTTAACCTTACAACATGGCTGGGGTCTCCAGTGAGACAGTAGACATGGTAAACTTAGAAAAAGAATAGAACTCTGCCATTTCTAGGTGCATAGCCAAGTCAAAATCTGAACCTATACTTTTGAGACCCAGGGAATTATTCCACTATTTATGAGACAGGCATATGGTCTATGTGCTACAAACTTTTAGAAGCACCGAGAGACAAATGCAATGGCTACAAATACCACTAACTAAATCAGCCCTAATTCTGACCAACATCTAAGACGGTGAATCTTAAAACCAAAAGTAAGTTGTTGACCAAGTTGTCAGATATATCTTAGAAATATCAGAAACATCTCTGTATATTTGGATTAGAAATGAAATCAACCCAAAACTTTTAAAAGTTCTTCACCAGGCTCTAGCTTCCTAAACCAATGTGTGCAACTCACCTGAGCCTTTTTCCTTTTCTTTTCCTTTTAAGACTTTTTTCTTTAAAAGCAAACCTCGCAATGGGGAAATAGTGATTTTTAACTTATAATCATTAGCTCTAACAATAATTCATTAGCTCTAACCATTTTTCTTTTAGTTATTTGATCAGGTGTTAAGAGCAACTAACACACCTAGAAAGACCTCTGGGCATGGGAAGTGAGCAATCAATAAATATGAAAACAGAGAGAAATTGAGCAAAGCTGAATGAACTATTGGAAGAAATAAACTTAATAATGCTCACATCATACCATGTTTTTCTGTGAAAGTCTAGAGCTATGAATTAAGCTCTTTAAATTTCACTAGTAATGATTAGAGCCGGAAGGATCCAGCTGATTATGGGTATTAAAATTAAACATTTGCAACCCAACTCATACGCGCATGTCAAAAGAAATACCAGATTAAGAAGCAGTATATTAACAGACACGCACTATCAGACAGTCAATAACCATAATGCATGTAGAATATTTTCAGAAGCTTAAAATAGATCATTGAAAGAAAATAAAAATACATTTTTAAAAGTATTATCTTTTTTTTTTTTTGCTTTCACTGGAAAGTACCACTGAAATAAAAAACAAATTACAAAGCATTTAAATTAAATCTTGAGTAGAAATTTCATTATTTTAAGAGAATGTTTATTTTTGCATATTTTTCACTCAAACGTAGTGTATCAAATGCACATCAACGACACTCGCCTGCTTCCCAGAGGCCTTTTCCTAAGTGGGCTTCCCCAGTATACTTGCTGCAACGACAGGAACAAATGCAAGAAGGCACTTGCCAGTGCCATGCTGTGCACACTGTCCTATCTACACTAAATTCAGGAGGAATGGCCATTCCATGTCCAAAGGGCACAGGTGTTCTGCTACAACTGCCTTTGAAGGTCAATGAGTCCCATTTTCCTGGAAAGGTCTTTGGATGGACTCAGTTTTCTTTTTATTATAACCATATTCCTTCTACAAAAAAAAATATCAATCTTAAAAAATACTTTCAGAGGAATTAATAGTCAATGTCTAGTTTATAAACAATTATATAATCATGTTTTTCAAAAGGCAGACAAATGAATGCTGTTTTCACTTACAAATACTGACGACACCTACTGGTAAAGATATGTATTTTAGTTAACTGCTTATAGAGAAGCTAGGCCTACAAAGGATTGGCTACCTTTTGCACTGAAAATGAAAACTACCCTCTAAACTCACTTAGGTTTCTTATTCCAACCTTGCCTATCTCCATTATCAGGAAGCAATATGCCAGATCAACGAAGCTAAGAGACAGCTTTGCCTCAAGGTGTATAAAGCATACTTTTACGCTGATTTAAACAGTTAAAAAAATAATAGAAAAGCCTTAATGGTGATACCTGAAAAATATTTACTAACTATTCCCCAAAAGTATTCCTCTTCTATCCTTACTCTCACACCAGAACATTCCCATAAAAGAAAAAAAAGTTATATTTTATAATCTGTATCCAGGTACCAAAGAAGAAAATATTTGACATTTGGTGATGTTTCTTTCATTACATTTATGATATGTGTATCTATATTCTACATAGAAGAGTAAAATAAAATTAAGCAGATGAGTTTTACTTCAGCCTTAAGTTAAATTACTCAAAAACACAGGACTAAGTGATAGCAAGAAAGGACTGGTTAGAGTACAGAGTTATTCTCACTGTTCTTTTCTTTGGCCCATTTCAATTTGTTATTAAATTGGTTACACTATCCTTTCTTCTAAAAGGAGTCTGAGGGAGCACCAGTCACACTGCTCCTGTATTCACTGAATTAGGAAGTTCCCACTGAAAAATCATTACATGCATTCCAAGGCCTGAACAACCTGAAAGCTGAGCAGGTGCTGTCCTTCCAAAACTTCAGAATCCAAATGCCACTAGAGCCATCACACTTTCACAGTTGATGGCAACAAAAACTCTTTGTGAAAATATTCTATTGAGCTGAGGTGTCGGATGGGAGCAGGGACGGAGAAGTTAGTTTGCTCTCAGCTTACAGAAAGCTGAATACAACTGGAAACTGGAGTCCTGTCAGCTGGGAGCAGCTCTTTGATGCTGTCCTCCTGAACATGCATAATTCAGTGAGCCAAGTGTATACAGCTGAGCAGACCCAAGGGGACCAGGTGGGTGGAACCCCCAAGAATGCTGTGACAAGGTCAGAGGCACATCTGCCTTTAGATTTTCCGTAGTCACAGTGGATATGCTAGCAGAATGAGGTGGGGGAGAATGGAGACCTCCCAGAAACACACATGAGTAGCAATGATGAACTGGGTCCTGTGGGTTCCACTACAGCTTGGCCACAGCAACCAGTGGTCTAGTGGAAGCAACTGTGTTCCCTGAGACCTTTAAAGAAAGAGAGGGATGCTTTTTCCTCCAGCTGAAGCCAACCTTTAAGACCACTGAGCTACGTGCCAGAGAAACATCACACAGGAGGAAAAGGCAGGCTAAACACTAGCCGGGAGGACTCCCTCGCGTTGCCCTCAAGGCACACGAAAGTTCCCAGAAAAAGAAATGTTTCCAATGTTCCAAGGCAGCTTTCCCTTGCTCTGAGGAGTTTAATTCATTTTCAGGACCCATATGGGAGACACGCAGATTACTCTTTTAGCCCCAGACCCTCGGCCGAATGACCCCACCGACCACAGGTGACAGGCAGAGGCTCTGTGTCCTGTCTTTGCTGCCAAACAGCTGCGAGGCCCCGTCTAGCAGGTGAGACTCCCGGCGGGGCCCCACGACCCTCCCTCCGCTTCTCTCGACCTCGGAGGAAACGCCGCTGACCCGGGCGCCCCGACTTCCGCGCCGGCTGACAGGGCAGGGCGCCGGCCAGGTCCGGAGGGCGGCTGCTCGCCGGCGCAGGAGAGGGGCCGCGCAGGGCAGAGGGAGGCAGAAAGCGGCACCCGGGAGCGAGAGCGGGACACAGGCAGCGACGGGAAGGGAGCCGGAACAGCGCGAGCCGGAGGAGGGTCCTACCTCGGCGTCCCTGGCGGGACAGCGGGCCGGGGGTATCTCCAGGCTGCAGTTCGCCCTCTTGACCGTGAGGTAGAAGGGGTAGTCCTTGGCCACCATGGCGGCTGCCGGGCCTGCCCTTTGGGATGTCACCGCTGACGCCAGGCGACCACAAAGCTCCCAGGCGACAGGGGGCCCGGCTCCACTGCGCGGGCGACGCGGAGACAGCCGACTCCTCGCGAGCAGGCCCGACTGCGGCGCGCGACACGAGGGGGCGGGGCCGCCTCCGGGCACGCCCAGCGAGGGGCGGGGCCCGGCTCGGGCCCGCCCCCGCGTCCCGGGAGCGCCGCGTGCGCGCCGCGGACGCCCCGGGGCACGGGCGGCCAGGCGGCCCGCGGCGGAAGGAGGCCTCGCCCCCGCTGGCCCCTGGCCGGGCACCCCGCAAGGGAGATGCGATTGCGGGGCTGCCTGCACTCCCGGCGTGGACGGGTGGCCGGCAGAGAGGAGGCTGGGGCGAAGCCGTGCGGAGGGGATGAGCCTGGGGAAAAGCGAGCGTTTGAGAAGCCCACGTTAGCAAGAGGTGGAATTCTGTTTTGCCTTCTTCACAGGCCAGTCTCCCTGCATGCTTTTTTTTGTTTAATGAAGAGCCCTGGAGTATAATCTGCAAACAGTAAAATGCACACATTTTAAGCGTATCGTTTGTTGAGTTCGGACAAATGTAAACACCCACATAACCACCTCCACAATCAGGACACAAAACATTTCCACCACCCGGGAAAGTTCCCTCTAGCCCTTTCCCCCTGCATTCTCTTCGAAATATGACTAGTATGGTAAGAGCCTGCCTGCCACTCAAAAGGGCAATCTGATAGTGACCTTCAGGTATAAAACTGTGCAGCGATGACCAGTTACTACGCCTTTCTGGAGAAAAAATGACATTGTAAATGCCCAAAGAGGTGATTATAAGGTTGTTTGCAGGATTCCTGTCTGAGCAGTTAAAAAAAAGGAAAAAAAGGAAACAATGGTCATATCCATCAGTAGGGAGTGCTTAAATAAACTTTCCTCACTATGTAATACCATTCAGGAGCCGTCAAAAAGGAGAGGGGAGGCAGAAAGCTCACTGAGGTCAGTAGTTCGAGACCAGTCTGAGCAAGAGTGAGACTAATCATCTCTACTAAAAATAGAAAAATTAGCCGGGCGTTGTGGTGTGCACCTGTAGTCCCAGCTACTCTGAGGGCTGAGGCAGAAAGATCACTTGAGCCCAGGAGTTTGAGGTGGCAGTGAGCTATGATGACACCACTGCACTCTAGCCCAGGCCATAGAGCAAGACTCTGCCCCAAAACAAGAAAGAAGAAAAAAAAGGAGATGGGTCCATGGGTATGTAGGTGTGGCATGGAAAGATGACCAATGTATTACTGTGTTTCCCCGAAAATAAGACCTACCTATAAAATAAGCCCTAGAAGGATTTCAAAGCATTTGCACAATACAAACCCTACCCCGAAAATAAGACCCAGTGATGGGCATGGCTAGGCAGTGCATCTGCACAACCCATGCATTTCCTCAGGGAGTGGGAAAGATGGGCAGCCCTTCTCATCTGCCCCATGAGAGCTCTATTGCTTGACATGAGAGATTGGGGCCAATGGTTCTAAAGGAAATAGAGTCGCAAGAAATTCAGGATGGAATTCGGGGTTTGGAGAGTTAAGATGATGTTCCAGAAGAATATGACTTAACTATATTTGAATAAATGTAGATGGTTGTACCGTAGTTTAAAAAAAACATATCCCCTGAAAATAAAGCCCTAGAGTGTCTTGAGGAAAAATAAATATAAGACCCTGTCTTATTTTCGGGGAAACAGGGTAGGTTCAGTTTTAAAATAATCACAGAGCAAGCACAGTACAATATCATTTGTGTTAAAAACGTCTACGAAAGATACCATATATCTTCTACATATTTGTAGGTAAATGATGCTAAACACTGTCTGGGAGAAACTGCACCAAACTTTTACCCTTGTGGTTTAGGGGAGGCATCTAGGATTAAAGGATTAAAGACAGTGGACAAAGGGGACTTTAAATTTATAGTTAATGTTTTAAAATATTTTACAGAAAAATATAGTCATGTATTACTTTGGAAACTAGAAATAGGGTTTTTAATATTAAAATTATTATCTTAAATGTTATTTTGTGGGCTGCACTGTTGAATCTTATTTCTCCTCATGTGAAAGTCATGGCCACATTAGTGGTCTGTGGAGAACTGGTCTTTTGCTTTCACTTCTTGGGTATGGAGGAAGTAGGGGGAATGGTGAGTTTTAGTTTCTGTTTCAGTGTTCTTTGCTTCTAGTTGAGGTCAGAACCTAGCAGTTGCTACTTTCCAGGCAGGAAACCTCATAATTCATATGGCTTTTTCTTCCCAGTATCAAACCTAGACCCTGACACTAAATCAACCCACCTTTCTACCCAGCTACTACAGACAAACTGCCTCTGGAAACAGGAAGAATCTGGCCTCACTTAGCCAGCCTGCTATTGCCACACGTGTAATGGGAGCTACTGAATGAATGGAGGTTCCAACGGAGACTGAAGAGAGTACCTGAGATTTTTCCCCCTCAAATATGTAACCTGAAGTAACAGGAAGAAAAATGGCCAGAAAAGAGGTATGGGTGGGAAAGAGCAGCTCAGAACCACTCATTTTTTCCTATTCCTCTTCCTGAGCACAACCTTATCCTTTTAACCTGAGCCGCACTCATGGGGAGCTCACACAAGTACCCCCTTCCCTCAAAAGCTTGGCCAAGCTTGGTGGGAGAGTGAGGGGAACCCCATCTTCTTCAAGCAGCCCCAGATTACCTATGCAGCCAAAAGCAGGGCCACAAGCCAGTGACATGCAGCCTCTGATTAACTATGCAGGCAAAGCAGGGCCAAGAGGCAGTGACAAGCCTCACTCGGAGCTTGCCTGGCCACAGGATCTTCACTAAAGAACCCAGAGCCACTTCTTATTCTCTTCTACCTGTTCTTCTGGCCCTCACAGACACCATCTCAACTAGAAGACTCTGGCCATCAATAGCCCATTTGGGGACAGGCTTTGATCCCCAGTGGAGCTTGCTAGGCCTTGTACTTCAGTTGGAAAATGTACTTACAGCCCTTGATAAAGGAAAGAGTCAGCCCTGGGACAGGGCTGCTCACCGCAGTATCCTTAGAACTAAGCAAGGAGCCTGACATGCCATAAGACCAGTGCAATAATAAATAAACCCTAAGAAATGGAGGGGGTTTTAACCTCAAGTTTAAGTACAACTATTGCAGAGCAGCAAATTGATCAAAAAGAAGGCTGCCATATCCATTTTCTCTTAAAGCATTTTTTTTGCCCTACTTAAAAGGTGTTGGAACCATAAAAATCAATGAATATACAGGGCTACAACAACATATGTACAGCAAACTTATTTCTTTTTCACTTTATATGCTAGGCAAAGAGAGAGAGACAGAGAAACAGAGGCAGAAAGATTGCTAATGGCCTGTAACAGTTTAAAAAGTGCTGCAAAAAAACATAAGCTACAAAATGATTGTGAAAGATGGGAATCTGCAGTTCCCTTGGGTGGTCTGATTCTTCTAAGATTCTCATAGCATGAATGTCTCCCCACCCTGAATAGGATTCTGGTTTAAAGACATATATTTTCAGTACAATAGAGCCTGTAAACTCAAGCCAGCAATTTTAGGTATATATAAGCCATGTATGTGGTCCTTGAGACATTTAAAGAATTTTCAAGGGTATTTTTGCCCCATGCAATTTCCATCTAGTGCCCTGACTTCGGAACCTCCCCCATATGTAGTATATTGCACCTCCATTAACAGATTTGGGGTTTGGGCAGTCTGCCTGGGACCCTAACCTGGGGTGTCCATGATCAAAGACTGTTGGAAAACAGGCAGCCTTACAGGAGGGTTTCCAAGCACATCCCTGAGGTTAGTGTCACAGCTTGAGGGAAGCTGGTCTAGCCCTACAATGCCGCCAAGCTAAGTGGCCCCAGGAGCCTGGCACTCTCCACCCTGCCTATATGTATGTGTTTATGGGCTTAGGAACAACACTGCCCTAACAGGCAGCTTCACTCAAACCAAAGGCACAAAGTGCCTTTGAGAACTCGCCTTCGGCACAACCCGTTATAACCCTATAAAACGCTTCACAGCCAAGCAGTGTTCCTTGCAAGCCAGAAGCCTGGAGACTGGCATAAAGAAGCCTGTTCTGCATTTCCAGGAATGGTGCCAAGCACAGGGCCTGTGGTCTCGCCTGTGCCAAGTGTACACACAAGCCCACCACTGGTTATTACTGCCTTTTAGACTAGTAGACAACCAGGCATGGCTAAGAGACCATCTATTGACTCCTCACATCCCCACACCATGACTGTGAGTGGAGCAGGCCCAGAGTGAGGCTAAAACTTCAGAAGCTAAAGGGGCTGTGACAATCTTCTCAGCCAACAGGACAATGCTGTGTCCCGGCAGCATTATACATAACATCAGGGTTAGTACGTACCTTTTTTTCTTATAGGCTTGTTCATTCATTCATCTGTCCATTCATTCATCACATATATAATGAGTGCTTATTACAGGTCAGGTGCTCAATTAGCTCCATTTTTCCTCCTCGTCTTCTCTACTCATTCTTGAACCTCAATGCCAGGCAGGTGTTTAATGTACACCTGCTTAAGGAATATGGTTGATTTTAAAATGTGGCCTTTCACCTGTAACCTCTGTGTTTACATTTGCAGGAGGAGCTGAAGTAACAGTAGCTGATCCCCCAAAGCCTAGCCTTCAAACATGTGTACCTCCACCTGCTTCCCTGGTATCTGGAGAGATACCATCTTCTACCTACTACTCTGACATGGTCATGTAGGCACATGCTGGGCACATACATGTTCCAACACCTCTCCCCTCCCCTTCCATTTGGGGAGGAACAAATGAACAAGCCCCCAATTAATCAACAAGCCCCCTCTCCTCTGTTCAACTTCAGTCTTGATGGGAAGGAAGGGGAGTAAAAAGGCTGAAGAAGTCCTGGCAGTGAATTCTGAGAGATCAGCACTGTGATTTATTGCCACACAGGTAAAAATGGCACAAAGGAAGCACTGATCATCTCCAAACTCACACCAGTGGTATTAGTATTACTTTGCCCTTGCCTGAGGATATGCCCATTGGCTCCGGTCCAGATTTACAGATATGCATCCCTGGATATTCTAAAGCTGGAAGACTTAATTCTTGTATTCTCTTTAAGATCTCATTTTCTGAAACAAGCCTGAAAAACTGTTTAAGTGACAGTCTCTCTTTCTCCTGACTGAGCTAATCCTGTGGATTATTAGCTATGATGCAAAAAATTAGCTATAAAAATTAGCAAGATGTTATTTTTTTTTAAAGAGTGAATAAATGTCTTCCCCTGATATAACACAGACAGGTGCATTTCCTAACATCTAGTTTATTAGAACAATGCCTCTCAACTAAGGGTGATTTGGGCCCCCAGGGCCATTTGGGGGGGTATCAAAATATCCATTATATACATTTTTGATTGTTAATGGATGGGGCCAGGGTGGCATTGGCATCAAGTGGCTACAGGCCAGGGATTCTGGTAACACTTATAATGCACAGGACAGCCTTCCACACGGAGAATTAACAGGTCCAAAATGCCAATAGTGCCACTGTTGAGAAACCCTGCATTAAAGAGAGAGTAGAACTGAAATATGGCATTGGAGCCAAGACATCTGTTGGTTTTAATCTCAAGGATATTGTCACTTTAGACCTTGATCATTGGTTGGTGTCAATGTTGGCTTAGGCTTGGTGGAGCAAAGATGAAACACTCGAGTGCAAAGAAGCTCCACATTGCCATGCCTCAAATCTTCCCAGTGCCCTAACCTGGCCCTTAACTGAGCAACACACTCCATAAAACACAAAAGACAAAAGGATAAAGAGGAATATGGGAGTAGTGGGTGAGGGAACAGATAACTGTCTTAAACTGCTTCAGATACCAGATATTCTCAAAAGACCAGTGAAAATTAGTTTCAATGAAATATAATTAAGAAGAAACCAGGGAAGAGGGAAAAATGTTTCAAATCTTGTTCTTTCCCAGAACAATCTTTACTACCACATTTATTTGTTTTGGGGAGCATAAATGTAAACTAAGTGATTAAATTAAAACCTCAAAGGGTTTAATTTACCCTCTTATTCATACATGGTATTTTTGGCTATATAGTGTGTATGAACAAAAAACCTGTCTCACTCAAGACTTTGCAGTAAGGATTCTGACCTCCAACTTGAACTTATGATTATTATCAGGCTTGTTTGGCCTATAGAAGTAAGCCAGCCCTTAGAACATTTTCTTTTTTTTTTTTTCCTTAGAACATTTTCTGTATACTACTAGAGGGTCTTTGAACTTCAGTCTTATTTGTTTGAGAGTATTTTAGGATGAAGCATTCAATAAATGTTATATTCCAAAATTATTTATTCCCCTAAGACTACAACTGATATATTTATTTATGTAGGTTTTGTATACTAACCATTATGTAGAGAAATTAGAACCTAAAATGTATAAATTCCAGCTTTAGATAACGAAGATGTTCTCTCCCATTGACTACAAATTCAGTAATCAAAGTACCTTATTTCATTGAATCTAAAATCCCATAGACTGTAATATGTGCTATTATTTTATGTACTCTCAAAAAAGAAAAATATTTCCAATTAAATTATATCACATGATCAATTGCAAGACTCTTGGCAATTCCAGAGGAGTTAAAATGTGAGAGAAAATGTGTTTAACCATGAAATATGGCAGTATTCATATCATCTGGCCTGAATTTGAACACCTATAAATTTATAGAAACATGACTTCTCAGAGTCCAGGACAGTTCCAGAGGTGCAGGTGTGCAGTAAAATTAACTGAGAAGCTTATCAAATCCATATATATCCCTGAGCGCTACTTTGGATCCATTGAATTGGAATGTTTGGCAATAGAAATTTGTAAAACACCCCCAAAGAGCATTGTATAATTAGCAGAGTGTTGTGAATTAGAATTATTACCAAGCTCAGTAATGAACCTGCACCCCTCCCCTGGCCAGAAATACTCTGACCACAGATATTCAGGCCAGAGGTGCCCAGGGATAATTAGCCCAATGGGTTGTAGCATCAAAATCCACAATGGGCATAGGGAGCTGCTTATTGGTTCATCCAAACCAACGTGCACTGAGGAACTCTTATGTGCCAGGCAGCATGCTATATACAGATGGGTGCATCAAGGATATGATGAAAAATAGGCAAATCCACACTCCAAGTAAACCATCAACTAAGCCACCCACTAGAAGATGTGTTCTGACTCTTGGGACTTGATTTATAATCTGGTATCCAGGGTTCCAATTAAAAACATGCTTATCTTCATAGCCAGGGGACAGGACTGCATATAAGTTTTTAAAAACTTAGCTGTAGAGAATGGGAAGAGGGTAGTTGGCTTGAGATATTTACCTGTAAAAAGACCTGGGGCTAGGGCAGGGATGGGGGTTGTGTAGAAGGCCTTAATTAGAGAACAAGTTCAACCAGCAGAAACAGGTTCGCGGACTCTAGGCAAGTGTGTGTCTCATCTAATGGGAGTGGGAGCTGGCTGGTGTGCTCTGGGAGCAGGCTGTGAGCTGAGAGTGCTCTGTGTGCTGTGGACATCAGACATGTCTTACAGAGAGGCTAGACTAGAGGGTGTGGGTTAGCTCAGCACTTTGGTTAAATGGGAACTGAATTAAGGGAACTTCTGCTTTAGTTGAATTTTTGCATCTCACACCCCAAATGAAGCTCAGTAAATAGTTCTCACGTGCTCACAACTCCGACTAAACCAAAAGCCTTGGCAATAGAAGGCTGAACAGAAGCATTGGCTTCTCATTCCCTAGCTTTTATCATGGCATTATCATTTAGTTCCTCAACTCTGGCATAACAGGTACAACCACCTGATGGCTTTGCCTGGCCAATTCCTCTCATTCAAGGTCATCTGTGACCCCAGGCTAGAGTAACCCTTGTTTTGTGCCCCCACAGACTTGAGTACCTCTCCTTCCCCAACAGTCATCCTGGTTGTATTGACTGATTTAATGTCTGTGTCCACTACCTGGCTGGAAGCCACCAGAGGACGGGGACTGTATCTATCTTGCTCACCACAGCAGCTCCAGCTCCTTCTATCATGCTGACACAGGCCAGATACTGGGTCCATATTTCTTGAAATGAAAATAAATTGAAATGGAGCTCATCAGAGAGCATGTCATGGAGGAAGCAAATCCAGAGATTTTTGCAAAGAGGAACATAAGATACTTAGTTTCTGAGATGAGACCAAGAAGTCATATGCAGAGTACCATAGCTGGCTGTCAGAAATTTTGAAAGGTAGACATGAATCCCTAATATTTAGCTTCTTGAAGAGTCCAAAACTCAAGGAAACCACTTTGAGAGAAGGCTCCTACAGTGTAAGGCTGTGGGGCCTTTCAGATATTATGAGAGCTTTCAGCTCTCTCCAGCATTTTATACACACCCAACAATTTCCACTAAATCCTAAACAAGGCAGACTTGCTAGGAAGATTAAAACTCTGGTGGCAAAGGGACATTAAGTAGCTTATTTTCAAAGACACCTTGCACATGCTCCTCTGACCTTTTCCTTCCCTCAAAGGTGCTTTCTTCCTTTCCCATCTTTAGGTTTTTGATTCTATGTTAAACACTACAAATTTTCTTTTCTTCTCTACTTACCATGCTCATACCTAGTGCTATTTATATTAAAACTTTGTTCTCTTGAGGTGGGCCCCCAAGGGGGCTGGCTTCTTAAGGGGGAGGGGTAAGAAGGAGGGGAAGTTTTGCCTGGCATTTCTGCAAGATTACATATGATGCTAATCTGAAGTTCTCAGGCTGATGCGAAATTACGGACTAAAAAACTTTTTGTCCAAAGAAGCCCAAGGGAAAAGAAGGAGACCTCTCTGTTAGCTGTTCACCCAAGGAGGGCCATGCACCCCTCCTGGAGTCTTACAAGAGATGCTTTCAGAGCTCACTTGGGCTTAGAGACAGCACATGGCCAACAAAATTCATCTGTCAGTGAGTGGGAGGAAGAGAGGGAAGAAGGTAAGAGAGAATTAAAATTGTAAAGCCAACATCACATGGTTTCCTCCTTGAACTTTAATAACCCAGGGTTGCCTGCAGGCTCAGAAAAACCAAAGGTAATGGGTAGGTACAAGGATTGCTCTGGTGCCAGGAAAATGCAGTAAGACATAACTTTTACAAGGTAGGCAATGAATAAATGCCCTACAGGAACAAAACAGGCTTTTAACATCTCCAGAGTTGGCAGCCAGATGCCTGAAACATTGGCTTAGTGCATCCAAAACGCACAACAGACAGGACCACTTTCTTCAAGATGAAGTCATCTTCCAGGAGAAACAATAGCTGAGGAGGCTGGGGTTTTATGATTCAAGGGAGGAGGGGAATTCGATCTCTATTTTCTTTGCTACAGCATGACCCATTTTTAATGCATGTTAGAGGCTTTCCAGATTAGGTGAATTTTCTAGAGTGTTTTAAAAGGAAAAACATTCTGCAGCCTGCCTCAGTTACTGAAACAGCTATCTTTCTCCTCTGGTCCAGGAGGGATCCAATTCTGTCCCACGGTGTGTCTGAAACTACACTTCTTCGTTTGGATCCTGCTGTTATAAAATGCGGTTTGGGGTATCTTGTTACATTTTGCCCCCAGAAGTGTTAAAGGAAGTGCCTGTCATCAAAATTCAAAAATAAATACGAAAACGATGCTGGCAGGGCTCAAAAACCGAAGAGATCAGCATTTTGCTTCAATTTCCTGTTCATAAAATTTTATAAAAACAATCCACCCATTTAAAAAAAAGCCCACAACAATAGCTCACTATTCTTTCCCTAAACGCTTGCCTCATGCCACTCTAAAATTAGGTGCCATAGTTTCCTGAGTTATGGGCTCCAAACACCATATCCCTTTCCTCCCTCCC
Source organism: Mirza zaza (assembly GCA_008750895.1). Taxonomy (NCBI): domain Eukaryota; kingdom Metazoa; phylum Chordata; class Mammalia; order Primates; family Cheirogaleidae; genus Mirza; species Mirza zaza. Next base: position 7,808 of record VSMD01037978.1, on the reverse strand, counting down.
TTGTCCCAACCCCACCTGGCATCATTCCTGAATTTAGACACTTCTCTGGTTTATGAGCTCAGCAGAGAGACACCAACATTCTCCCTCCTACCTGTCTTGAGCAGGCCAAGCATCTGTATCAGCTGGAGGCAGGAATAATTGAGCCTTCCTTCCCCCAAATTAATTCTCACTTCTTAGAGAAACTTTTAATATGCAAGGTTAAGTTATAAAGTGAAGGGCTAGGAAATTTAAAAATAACTATAAATGCATAGCCTCATGACATTAATTTTTGAAGAATAAGATATTTCCCTCTCACCCTAGCTTTATAACAAAATTTTCTTTGTGGAACATTCAACACTCCATTCTTCTGTTCCTGGAAAGAACACAGAAGAGTACAAGCTCTAGAATGTTTGCACAATCTGCTTAATGATGTCATACCTCAGTTTAATCACCTATAAAATGGAGATATGAGAGTTTCAAGACTTTTTTTTTTTTTTTTTTTTTGAGACAGAGTCTCTCTCTGTCACCTGGGATAGAGTGCAGTGGGGCCATCATAGCTCACTGCAACCTCAAACTCCTGGGCTCAAGTGATCCTCCAGTCTCAGCCTCTGGAGCAGCTGGGCCTATAAGGCATACACCACTACACCCTGCCAATTCTTTCTATTTTTTTTTTTTTTTTTTGTAGAGACAGGGTCTTGCCCTAGCTTAGGCTAGTCTTGAACTCCTGACCTCAAGTGATCCTCCCAGAGTTTCAAGGCTTTAATGAGAGAATAACACATGAATAACTTAATGAGATAATACACATGTCAGCATTCTAGGCATATGGTAAGCACATAATCCATACTATTATTAATGTTTCTGGTAAACAAATCATCCTACTCCCCTTTTCTCAATGAATTAGAAAGGAAAAGATGGGTTTTGGAGATATTTTTTGCCCTCCTTGCTTCTAAAGGGGTTAATTCTCTAATTTAACCCTATGATTTCAAGTATTGATTTGACTGTTGGACATATATTAATATAAAAGAAGCAGCATGGTGAAAAGTGAACTGTCTTAAATTAGAGGACATAAGATCCAATCCTGGTTCTCCTATTAAATTTCCTGTGTGACTTTGAGCAGGTCAATTAACCTCTTTGAGGCACAGATTTTTATACTGCAAAATAAGGTGATTTAAACCTAAATGCTTTTGGTTCTGTGATTCTATTATATAAAATAGCAAAGACTGAAGTGCATGTGGAGTACTGTCTTGCTTTTATGCTGTTTTATTTTGGGAAAGTTTTCAAATAAAAATAATAATATCACATACTGATGAAAGCACCCTTATCAGCATGTTTGGTATAGGCAGCCCACAGTTTGGCTTAGTTCAGTATGGTAATATTTTATAAGGGCTCATCAGAAAATTAAGCTTAACATACTCATTTGTCATATCTCTATGCATAGGCATAGAGATTCCTTTAATATCAAATGGCAAAGCAAACAAGAGGTTGAAACAGGGAAGATCAACTATGAGAAAAAAACACAGAAAATGGAGACTACAAATGGCCTAAAATATACCACCGTCACTTTAAAATAGGTACTTGGCTACATAGTTCCTGCATTATCTATACAACAGCATTTGGTTCCTACTCTGTCTTCTTCCTACAGACCTATCGCGACTATGAGACTATCGGTCCCTTCAGAGTACCAAGTCTCGCTGCCTTGTGGATTTTCTCCAGTCATAACTTCCCTTCTGCCATTCAGGGGTGGGCTGCTTGCATCCAAGTGGCAGGACTAGGCCTAATTCTGCTCTGGGTGTAACACGCAGGTGACTGCTGGTTAGGGTTGAGAGCTCTGTGCACCTCCCAGCCAAATTCTGACCCCAGATATTTACATTGATGTCACACATTTATAAAAATTGGAACTAAATACCAAGATACCTTGTGGCAACTTCTAAATACTAAATAGTGTCCCATAAATAACAAATGGAACTAGAATTAATAAATCATAAGCTTCATTATTCTTTTTCTTTTTTTTTGAGACAGAGTCTCACTTTGTTGCCCAGGCTAGAGTGAGTGCCGTGGCGTCGGCCTCGCTCACAGCAACCTCAAACTCCTGGGCTCAAGCCATCCTCCTGCCTCAGCCTCCTGAGTAGCTGGGACTACAGGCATGTGCTACCGTGCCCGGCTAATTTTTTCTATTTTTAGTTGTTTGGCTAATTTCTTTCTATTCCAAGAGTAGAGACAGGGTCTCGCTCTTGCTCAGGCTGGTCTCAAACTCCTGAGCTCAAGCGATCCGCCCGCCTCGGCCTCCCAGAGTGCTAGGATTACAGGCGTGAGCCACCGTGCCTGGCCTTCATCATTCTTTAATATCTGTTTCTCCTACTAAACTGTAAGCTCCATAAGGGCCAGAAACACAACTCTTATTCAGGGCTGCGTCTCCTGTGTTGCAGGATTCCTGGCAAGCAACAGGAGCTCTATAGATGACGCTGATAGCTGATCGGGCATTTGCTCTCTTTCAGGCACTGTTTCTTCACTGTAATGAAGGATCTCTTGTAATCTTCCCCAAAATCCTATGAGTGAGTAAGTACATCTATAGTGGAAGAAACTGGGGCCCAGGGAGTTCAAGCAACTTGCCCAAAGTCACACAGCTAAGCAGTGGCACAGCTAGGGTTCAAATGCAAGTACTTTGCTTCTTGAATCTGAAGATCCAATTATAAAGGGGAACATTAATAATTCTCAGGCCATTCATAAGCCAGGTGTCCTGATACCAGAGCCTATGATGCCAAGCGTCAAGGTTTTGAGCCTATATGACATGATCAAATGAAAGTCAGAAGGCCTGGGTACGAATCCTAGCCCCAGACTCCCACACTGACTTTGATCCAATGAAAGTCAGAAGGCCTGGGTACGAATCCTAGCTCCAGACTCCCACACTGACTTTGGTCAAGTCCTGCAACCTCTTTGCTCACTAGTTTCCCCTCCTGCTCACTAGTTTCCCCTCCTGCTCAATCAGGGGGTTGGATGTTCACTCAGGTCCCTGTCAGTTGTAGACACCAAGCACTGGAGTCACCCTGAACATAATCTTACCTCTAGATAACTGCCATGCACACAGTATGCTCCTCCATCTTCCATGAGGGAGAATCTCCAAAATATCTTGAACAGTCAAGCAAGTTACTCAACCTCTTAAGAGCCTCAGATTCCTAATCTGCAATTAGGATAGAAAAGCACCTACTTCAAAGGGTGAGGTGAAGATTAGAAAGAAGGCTGGGAAAGGAGCTGACACATAGTAATAATTTCATAAACAGTAGCTAGGTTGATGATGGCCCAAACAGAGCTGGGAGATAAGTCTGGAGAAGGAAAGAATCTCTTCAAAGCCCCCCAACCAACCAACCAGTCGAAAAGGCATCTCTGAAACTCAGGTGATTAAATAATTTCTAAGAGCAGACTACATGTTTGCACATCCCCCAAGCAAAAGTTCCATATCAGAGTCTTTTTCAAAAAATGGAGTAACACGGACGAGATTGAGTTAACTTTTGATGGAACAAAAAGAACCACTGTGATTTGGGGAGCTCACATCTGAGTGCTAAAAAGCCAGAAAATAATGTTAGGTACCATTTGCCTTATGCCAAATCTGTGACATGTATAATCTTACTGAGTCCACACGACCTGCTAAAGAGGATGCTTGCCTTGTTTTATAGATGAGGGCATGGAGGCTCAGAAAAGTTAAGTGACTTGCTCAAGGTCACACAGCTACTAAACAGCCATGCCATAACTTACTTAGTCTGCCTGGAATGCTAATGGTCTTAAACATGTAGCCACGTTCCTCCCCAAGGGTAGGGTGTCCTTGGCCCCAGAGAGCCCCGTACCCACAGGATAGCTATGTCCACAACAAGGGCAAGTGGCTTGATAGGAAGGCCATGCCTGGGGAGCCACGTGGCCTTGGGTTTTAGTCCCTGTTTACCCATAGATTCTGGCAGCTATGGACAAGTCATTTAACCTTCCTGTACACTGTTTTGATCCAACAGAATGTATTGGATTAAAGTTTTTCAATCCAAGTCTTATAGAACATTAATCACTTACATTTTATAACAGGAGGTCAGGGACAAGAGAAGCCAAGACACTGTGAGCTGACCCTCTGTCCTGGGAGCCAGGCTCGGGAAAGGAGGAAGGAGTGGAATTCATTTACTAGCAAACAGAACTGGGTGGCCCTCACTCCCCTTCCATTCCGAAAATTCTGAAATTCCACTGAATTTTACATGACAGAGAGAAGAGAAAGGGGAAAAGAGGGACGTCAGGGAGTCACGGGGGAGTGTCAGGGGCTGACCTTGAAGTTGCTTTTTTGCACAGCAACCACAGCATACATACTTAGCTTGTAAGCTTATTTGGGGTGCCTCTAGGGTGGGGGAGCTGGTAGAGATAATGGAGAGGGAAGCTATTAATAAATTCTTCCTTTTGAAATGATCTGTATTGCACAGAGCAAGCACTCAATAGATGACTATAGAATTGGAGTAAAAGGGAAACAGACCTGGATCAAATTGATAGAGGTTGAGCTGCTGCCAAAGATGTATAAATGTCAAAGATGGTGACTATTTCTTTCCTTTGTTCTCAGCCACCTGCCTACCATAAGTCATGTTCAGCCTCAAGATCAATTCCTTTTTGTGCAGATGAGCACACCTCTTTCAGTGGGATAACCACAGGTAAACCTCCCCCTTGCCACCATCCCACACACTTGGAATCTGAACAAAGGTGAGCTGTCTGGAAGCTAAAGAATTCTTCTTGTTTTCATTTGTATCTTTGCCCAGGATAGTGGTAAATATTGTTTCATGAGTTTCCAGCTTAGTTTTAGAGCTCAAAGGATAAAGTGCTCCTACAAGAAAGAATGAGGAGAGAGGAAAGAAGGCAAGGAAAAGACTTAAACTAAACCATTCATATATTTCATTCATTCAAAGAACAGAACTCTTCTCTTCCCAGGTAAGGTGACAGTAGGCCACAACATTGGTCTGACCTGCCAAAGTCTCCATCCGGAGATATGGAGAGTAACAACATGATGTGATTTTTTTTCTTTCTATTCTAAAAACAGGACTTAAGAGTAATCTAAAGTTTTCTGACTCTTAGCTGATGTTTCTACCACAAAATCAGGCTGCCTCATGAGCCACATTCCCCAGGCCACAAAAAGGTTGGCACATAATAGGAGCTTAATAAATATTTGTCAAATGAATTAAAGAACAAAAAAAGAGGTAGGCACAGAAGATATGTACTGAGGGCTGTCAACATAAGTGGACGGACTGGTTGACTTAAAAGTTTTGTGTGTCTTTGAACTCTGGTCCAGAACAGCCCCTCCCTCCTTCTTCTCCAAAATGTTTTAAAATAGCACTGATTACGCAAATCTCACATCAGGTTTTTCTTCTGAGAAGCTTTCCCTGATCAATCTAGCCCTGAAGAGATGGTTCCTTGTTTTGAGTTCTAACAACTCTTATTACAACCACTTTTTAATCACGTTCTGCCAGGCAGCAAGGTGCGAAGCTGCTTAACCTTCGGCAGCCTGGCAACTTTCTGGGTCGCCTCCCCACCCAGAGCTCTGGAGGGCAGGCTTGGCCACACCCACCTCTGCAAGTGCAGCGACCAAGAACAGCTGGAACATTTTCAAACTAACATTATCATTCATCCCTACATTCTTGTGGTCCCCAACCCCGCCTCGCAGCACCATCCGCAGCCGGTTAGGGCCCCGCTCGCTGGGCCGCCTGCTGGGGAAGGCGCCCGCCGGGGGAAGGAGGCCCGCCCCGGGGGAAGGCACCGGGGAAGGAGGCCACCGGGGAAGGAGGCCCGCCGGGGGAAGGCCGCCCGCCGGGGGAAGGCGCCCACCGGGGAAGGAGGCCACCGGGGAAGGAGGCCCGCCGGGGGAAGGCCGCCCGCCGGGGGAAGGAGGCCCGCCGGGGGAAGGAGGCCCGCCGGGGGAAGGAGGCCCGCCGGGGGAAGGAGGCCCGCCGGGGGAAGGAGGCCCGCCGGGGGAAGGCCGCCTTCCAAAAACCAGGAACTGGCCCAGGCAGGGCGCGAGCAGAACCCCTCGTTGGCACGTTGGCACGGCCGCTCCCGCCACTCGCGCCCCTCTGTCCGTGGGAAAACTGTCTTCCATAAATAGATCCCTGGTGCCAGCAGGGTTGGGGACGGCTGCTGTCTTCCACTTCTTCCAACCAGTTTAATGGTCATTGGAATCTCGGTGCTGTTCTACTGCTGGGGGAGCCAGCAACAGTGGGCATCTGCACAGCTGTGTGAGACTATTCCGGGAAGCGCTGTGGATTGGAAGACTTAATACTGTCAGGATTGTGATGCTACACAGAGCAATCTACGGATTCAACGTAGTCCCAAAATACTTCCTGTTAAAATTAAGGAAGATGCTCATCAAACCTCCAGATCTACTTACAAATTTGCAGAAAACAGAGGGATAGAGGAAAAAGTTAGACACACTATGAGAAACCACACCCCAATCTAGGACAGAAAACATTCTACAAGAAAAACAACCTGGTTTCTCCAACAGATCAATAGCAAGGGGATTAAAGAAAAAAAGAAAGAGGGATGGGGAAGTTTTCCAGAATAACAACTATAAGAAATGGGTGGACCACGTTGCAATGAATAATAATTCAAACAGGTTAACTGTACAAGGACCTCTTTGAGAAAAATTAACAATAATTCCTTAATATCTCCTAATATGTATTCCAAAGTCAAATTTGAATACGGGAACATTCAAATTTAGACTGAGTATTAGATAATATTGGGGAATTTTTGGTAAGTATGGTGTTTTATGTGAAAAAATAGAAGTCTTTATCAGGTAGATAGGTACTAATGAGTAAAATTACATATGACTGAGATTTGCTTAAAATACTCCCAAAAACATGGTGTGGGAGACCGGGAAGTGGTTAAGGATGGTTGAAGCTGGATGGTGGTGGCTGGGTGCTAATTATATTACTCTCTGACCTTTTGTAATGTGAGCAGATCATCACGAGGTATCATGATTAACAAATTAAATTATCTAACTTAGAAAATTATCATTTCTGGTTTAAATGCTGGTGAGAGTATAGTTTCTTGAGGTATCATGTTTAACATACTAAATTATCCAACCTAGAAAATTATGATTTTTGGTCAATACTGGTAAGGGTATATGGAAAATGGCACACGTAGAACCACCAATGGCAGTAAAAACTACTGTGATATCAAGAGATGTTAATATATATCAAGAGCAATGCAAATATGCAAATCTTAGCCCAATATTCCTACATGTGTGAATCTACCAAAACAAAATAATCTAAAAGAGGAAAAGATTTTCAGTGTACTGTCATTTAAATAGTGATGATTAGAGATAATAATAGACTAGCTGCTAAATATGAAGACTACACTACGTTCCAAGAGCTATGTCAAATGCTTTATATACATTATTCTTCTCTAATCAACCCTTTGAGGACTGTATCATCATTCCCTTGGCATAGTCTCCAAGAACACCCCACTAGGAAGTGGCAGAGCAGGAATCTGGGTCTGGCTGGCTTCAGGGCCCACACTCTCCAGTCCTATGCTAAATTGCTCTGAAATTCAAATGTCAGGCAATAGGGGATATTTAATTAAATTATTGTACATCTACTGGATGAACACTGCATAATTAACAAGTATAATCATGAAGCCAAGCAACATGGGAACATGCTAAGTGAATAAAATGCAAAATGGAAACTGTCTATGAGGGCATCTATGAAATATAGATATGTGGAAAATAAACATGTGGAAAAGCTTGTCAGGGAAAATACACAAAATGAAAATCATGGCGTATCACAAGGAAGGTCTCCCAATTATGGGGATGTGGTTACTTATTT
>VSMD01037976.1:0-110548 GCA_008750895.1 Mirza zaza | reverse complement strand
TTCTTCTTCTTCTTCTTCTTCTTCTTCTTCTTCTTCTTCTTCTTCTTCTTCTTCTTCTTCTTCTTCTTCTTCTTCTTCTTCTTCTTCTTCTTCTTCCTCTTCTTTTTCTTCTTCTTCTTTCTCTTCTCTTTCTTCTCTCTCTCTCTCTCTCTCTCTCGTCAGACTATAAAAAGCCCTCAAATTTCATGCTATTGAAATGACAATCAGGACAATCCCATCCCAAGCGGTGATGTGGGAATCCTGTCTACCTTCATCTTTGTCTTTGCCATCTCATCATCCATCTTGCAGAGAGATGCCAAGGAAAGAGAGGGAAGAACCTGTATGTCACTGAGTGGACCTTGCTGTTTGTGGTGGACTTGTCTAAGGCTGGCCCATCCTTCCTACCTCCTGGCTTCACATTCTTGAGTGCAGGAGAGCCTGTGACTTGCTTCTAATCAATAGACAACCACAGAGGTTTCACATGTGTAGTTGGTTATGTTCTATAAGGTATTGAACCTACCTTGCTCGGAGACTGTCCTTTGCTGGCTTTGAGGAAGCAAGCTGCCATGTCCCAGAGAGCCTATGCAGCAAGGAGCTAAGGGAACCTCTGACCAACACCCAGCAAGAGACTCATGGTCTGACAGCCAGTGAAGAGCTGACTGCTGCCAACAGCCAGGTGAACTTGGAGGAGGATTTTTACAAGCTGCCACCTTGATTGCAGCCACGGGAGGAGAAGAAGTAGTGAAGCAGTGCCCCAGCTTCTTGAACCCTAGTAATTGTGTGATTATATATGTGTATTATTTTAAGCTATTATATTTGTGGTAATTTGTTATGCAGCAATAAATAACTAATACACTCCCTTAGCACAAAAGTGCCATGCATCACTATTTTTCACATTTCACTGGCTAGAAATAGACATGTGGCTAACCAGCTGCAAAGGGACTTAGTAATACAATATTCCTTGCATCCAGGAAAGAAGAAACTGCAGCTAGGCAGACACTGGCAATCTCTATTTGTAGAGATGCCTACAAAATAATAAAATGTCAAATGCATTTGTCATTGACTTTAAAGTTAACTGTTTTTTTTATTTTACTAGCATGTAAAATCTGCGTAACTAAGCGTGATCTTACACGTCTATTAGCCTGTATTAATTGTAGCACCTTACGTGAATAGGTACCCCGTGAACACATAGTAAATATTGTGATCACATTATATGAATTAGTATAATCTAGACCAAGAATTTGTACTATAACAAAATTTCTCAATCCCAGAAGGGAAAATAGTGATGTTTTATCAGTATGATTATAAAGAGATAAAAATCTCTATTTTCAAATGAATGCCAAATGAGAAAAAGACTATGAATAATTAGCTAATCATGATGTCTTTACTTTTCCCTTTTTGATGGCCCTGGGGTGGATATCAGTTTACAATTTAGCAGGCCTGTCTTGTTTAGAAAATTATCTTAGAGATGGGTCAGATGTTTAGTGGATTTGAAGACAGGGCTGCCAATGGTGATAAGAATATAATGCAGTAAACTTTTATTGCTTTTTTTTAAAACATTCGTGTTCTTCTTGTGATATGGGAAAAGCATACAAAATCAACAATAATACCACCAAAACTTCCTAAGCTGGAGTTGCTCAGATAGGGAGGGAAAGAAAAGAACAACTTAATTCTTTGCTAATCTAGAAATTAAATATCATAATTCTCTCATCTCAGAATTTTGGCAGTCTGGTTCCTTCTGAACAAAGATTTATTAGCAGTGAGTTTTTCTGCCATGGAGAACTCTTTACACTTGTAAAATATTCCATTGTGTTTTTTCAAGTGAGATAGGGAGTTGTTTCTTAGGAAATAAGAAATTGGCATTATCTAAAGAAATAAAAAAATTACAGAAATTTGTTGACTTCAGCATTTCTAAGAGTGTGGGAAATGTCATGATAGGCTCAAAGCAGGAGGCCTTCTAACTGAGAATTCTGTGTTGCATGCACAGTAGCCTCAAAGGCTATTCCTTGGATAATTGAGAGTTATCCACTATCTCGTAAACCTCAAAAATTTAAGTGCATACATCAATTATCTAAAATGTCCACTAATTCTTCATTACTAATTTATTTTTCAAGATTTAACTAAACTTTTTTCGAAGCTGACCAAAAAGTATACCAAGTGTCACACTCATAGCCATACAGTGTATATTTAAGTCCTAGATCTCAGATAAGAATCACAATTTTAAATATTACAAACTAAATGGTAAATTGGAGTGAATGAAGTCAAAACAATTTTACCTCCTACTTTTTAAATTTTTAATCATATTTAATTTTAACTACACAGTAGCAAAGGCCAAGGTTGCTCCACAATACTACACTCTAACCATACTCTACTTTTATGTTTTGTGTTTCTGTTGCCCTATTAAAACATCTTTTGCATACTACACAATCATAAGGATGTTTGCATATAGTACCTACTGGAAGCTTTATTAATTGATGTTTGTTTGTTTGTTGTTGTTGTTTGAGACAGAGTCTCACTCTGTTGCCCAAGCTAGCATGCCATGGCTTTAGCCTAACTCACAGCAACTTCAAACTCCTGGGCTTTAGCAATCCTTCTGCCTCAGCCTCCTGAGTAGCTGGGACTATAGGCGTGCACCACCATGCCCAGCTAATTTTTTCTATATATTTTTAGTTGGCCAATTAATTTATTTCTATTTTTAGTAGAGATGGGGTCTGGGTCTTGCTCAGACTGGTTTCAAACTCCTGACCTTTAGCAATACGCCTGCCTTGGCCTCCCAGAGTGCTAGGATTACAGGCATGAGCCATAGCACCCAGCCATTAATTTGTGTTTTATATTTAGATCTATAATCCACCTAAAATCGTGACTATTATATGGTAGATCTTGTATCATGGCCCTTGGGTGTCACTTTTGCTATAAAAAGTGAGTCTTTTCTTGGACTTTCCATTCTATTCAAGTGGAATATCTATTTGTCCTTATGCCAACATGACACTTTTAATATTTATAGCTTTATGTCTTGATACCTAATAGTGTAAATCCTCCAGCTCTGTTCTTCTTGGTGAAGATTGCAATGGGTATTTTTGGTCTTTTGTAGTTTGTAGTCAATTTAGTTACTTGCCCCATTCTTCCTCCTCTTATTTCAATACTGTACATCCGTGCTTTTACCATGGCCTGGGTGCTAGGGTGTATGATTTCCAGGGTCAATTTTCCCTGACTTTGGGCTTGATTGTTGACTTTTGTTGATAGGACATTAGCAGATATGAGATGCGCAAAGGCTTCAGACATGCTTGTTTACTTGGCTTCTTTCTCTTGCATTCCTGGCATTGCCATGAGAAGACCACATGAGGGTAGATGCCACCTTCCAGCCAGGCTCCAGATGAGCACTGGTTGTCACAATTTCTAAGACTGTCCTTGGTTTTGATGACTTGACAGTTTTGAGGAGTACTGCTGAAATATTTCATAGGAAGTCTCTCATTGGTATTTATTTTCTGCCTTTCTCATGATTTGACTGGGATTGTCCATTTCAATATCCTCTCCACCAAATAAGATCAAGATGTTATTTCAGCTGTTTATCCTTCTGTCCATACTACCATCTATAGGATAATAACTCAATGTTCATCACTCATCATGTGTTAGATATTATTCTGGCTGCCTAATCTATATTAATCTATTTAATTCTAATCAAAAAAAGGAGAAATAATATCCCATTCCTATTTTACAGGTGAAAAAACTGAAGCACGGGGAGGTTAAGTGACATGCCCAAGTTCACGTTGAACTGAACTTTGCTTCTGGCAGTCTGATCCCAGAGCTGGTGTCTTTGATGACTCCATTCTACTGTAGTGCTGTGTCTTTTGGCTGAGAGTTTTACCTTCAGACATTTCCAACAACTTACTTAGAGTTACCAGTAAGATTTTCTGGTTTTCTTATTATTGCTTCTTGTACACTGAATTCATTTGTCTCTATACTGGATCATATCCACTAGAAAATCTAGTTATGATGAGATTTGAATTAATACATGCCTGAAAGTATATTTTTTAATCTTCACATTTGAATGACAGCACTGTGAAATGTAGTTAGTACCTTTACTTCCCTCCCACTTCCTCCTTGCATGAATCTGTTCCAAACTTCCAAACGCTAGAATCTTTGACCATACTCTTTCATTTTAGTTGTTCTGAAATTCTACTACAATATGTCAATGGCTATATCTTTTACAATCCATCCTACTTAATAAACATCTTTATCTTAATGATTTATGGGTTATTTAATCCTGAGAAATTTTCTTCGATTCCCTTGAAAATTTTGGACTATATGTTTAAAGCTCTTGTAGCTTCAGGTTTACTTGATTTTATAATAGTACCCAAAGACATTTATATGAGAAAAGAAATCCTTCATAATTCTCTCACCCAAATATATCAACTGCTATCATTTCTCTGTAATCCTTTCATATAAACTATGTCGGTGGAACTTTTAAATAATTTAAATCACTTTATGTTTAATGCTGCATTTTGCTTTTATCTCATTATATGTTATGTGTTTTTTACTTACCACAGAGCACTAATAACCATGTAAAGGCTTATTGCATTTCATTAAGTTGTCAAACTTTTTAAAGTTACAGAAAAGAAGATTCTGGAAAGACAATCTCAGTTTTACCGTCGGCTTATCAAACCACACACACATACTTCTCCCTACTAAACCTGATGAGTTTACAGCCAACTGAGCATGTATAGGTATCAGAGAGATGGATATAAAAAATATTAACTTTACAACTTATAAAATTAAGTTGAAAAGGAACACTTTACCTAGTAGCCGGGGCCCCCATGAGGTCCTGCACTCAGAAGAGCCCCACATGTGGTTCAATGCTGTTCCATCAACACTTCCAAATTATTAGTCATTTTGAAAAGGTTAGTCCTGCATTTAATGGAGCACTGGGCTCTGCAGATTATGTAGCCGGTTCTGCTAGTAGTTCTAGTCAGAATTCCTAGAATTACCCTTGAAGTCTAGACCTTGTAATGACCCTCTGAAAAGGAATTTGCAGAGCTGACCTTTGCTCATCGGCTGCAATAGGATCACTCCCTCACTCAAGCCAAGCCCCAGCTTCAGGAACAGAAGGAGGGGGCCTCCCCACTGTCATCTAGATGGGCTTTCAGCTTGGAGGGGAAGCTGGCAAAGAGCATGGTTGTTCTTTCCCAGAACATTTGAAAGAGCAGAGTTGCTACTTTATGAGCTAAGTTCTGACTTCCTAAAGAGGGAGAAAAATGTTTATCCTATGACTTCAAATATAGGAAGTGCTGTCAGTGGAAAAGAACTTAGATTGATACAGGATTGTAACTTGTATGAAACTGAATTCAGTCAGAAGAGTGCAAGTCAGAGGTAGGCTTATTTGGGGTGAATGTCAGATTAATGAGACATGAGAATGACTAAAAAACTAGAATCCCATGACTTGGAGTTTCATGTCACTGAAAATAGCCAGCCAGGAAATGACTGGATGAATACCTACCAAAAAGAGATCTTTAAATAGGGCATCCAACTTTCTGTTATGATTTATTTGACTTTCTTTCTTCAAGGGATGGATCTATTACAGTGAATTTATTTTCTATATTTTTAGATTTAATTTTTCAATACTCTTTCACTACTCAATACAGCTTTAAGGTTGTGGTTATAGACATATTCTACATCTTTTAAAAACAAATCTATATCTGTGTGTGTATAAAACTTTTTATTGAAAATATAATAAGAAGTCATTGGGTATTTCCTATTGCAAACCACTAGGCTGAAATTTAAATTGCATATTTAACATCTTACTTAGTCCCATAAGATACTACTATTATTCTATTTTTTAGAGAAGGAAAGAAGGACACTTAGGTGTATAAAGTTTTATCATCATGTTTGTATTCACCCAATTAATAAGGCTCAGAATTTTATTCAAACTCACATCCATCTGATTATAGAACTAAGATTATTAAATGCCACAATGTAGCATCTAACACATCCTAATATTTTTGCCCGACATTTGTACATATTCAAGGTATCATACTTATTGCCATTTTCCCACCAATCTGGCAAGGTCGTCATTTGAAATTTCTGTACTTAATATTACTATGGTAAATAAAACGTCACATCTGTGTGGTTACTGTGGTATGATATATCATTTAATCATCATGGTAATCCCATGAGATTGGTAGTTCCTTATTCCCATCATGGATGAAGCAATGGATTTTAGGGAGATTAAATAATTTGCCTAAGAACCCAGGACTATTTCAAGAATATAATACATTGTTATTAATTATAGTGACCGTGTTGTACAGTAGGTCTCTGGAATTTATTCCTAAAATTATTCCTAATTGCTAAGAGAGTAGATTTTTAGATATTCTTATCACAAAAAATGACAAGAAATTTGATATCGAAATTTGAAATTAATATATATGTTAATTAGCTTGATTTAGCCATTTCACAGAGTATGCGTGTATCCAAAAGTCATGTTATATGTGACAAATACATATAATTTTCATTTGTAAATTGAAACTAAGTAGATAAAATCAATAAATTTTAAAAAGTAAAAAAATAAAGTTGATAAATACAGACTTATAAATTATTTTGTCATCATGAAAATTCATACAAGTCAAATACACATAAAAGGCAACCACACTGTACTTTTTCAAGAAAAAAATTCATTTGCTTTTTCTATGATTATATGTGTAAATAAAAAATAACCTCTTATCCTTAATTTATGATTTTTATTTGCATGGGATACACTCTGTCCAGGCAAGGATGCCCTATTTAGGCATACAGACTACCCATCGACTCATATCAAATTGTAGTTGAATTAACAAAGATAAAAATAAAGCCCAAAATCTGCTTGGCAAATCAAAACTCAGAAGGATAGTAAATGTTACAGATATTTATGTTGTTAAATATTAAGCAAGAAATAAATTATGATTACTTTTGTATAACTTTGTTTCAATAATAAATGAAATTTAGATGTTAAAAAAAAAAGAAACCCAGGACTAGCAGATGACTCAGTAGAGATGTACACACAGGATTAGACACCCTGAATCACTCTAAAGAAAATACTAGGGCTTCAAATCAGGATGAAGGTGTTGAAAAGTTCAGCAGCATCAGTAATCCTTTCATCTTTCTTGCCTTCTTGCTTCACTTAGTTTGTTAATTCATGATCTCAGTGACTTGTCTCTTTTGCTCCTTGGTTTTCTGTCTCAGACATTGAGCTGACCCATAATCTCACAGGGCAGCGATGTGAAACTCAAACAGTCCTATCCCTGACAGTTTGGTTGTGTTTTATCAACAGAACCCGTTTTCTTCTCCATTCTCATGGCCATAGTCTTAAGCGCCTTTTGCTGAGACAGTGTTCTAAGAAGTTGCATAGCTTTGCTTTGTTCTTGAATGTTCTGGGATCATCTTTCACCCTCTTTCTGTATTTCAATATAGTAGGAGCTCTCTTACAGAAATCCTCTTATTTTTTTTTTCTTTCCATTTTGCTAATTTCACTGAGCAATTCGTTATTGAATCTTTGAAGTCAAAGTACTGGTTCTGCCTTCTTTCCATGATATTGCATAGTATAAAAGAGATTCCTTAATTTATACGTGAGTTTATCACTAAACAGATGATTATTTTAAATTAACAACATGTATTTCTTTACTTCTGCTTGAGGAAAATGCCACAGAGGATTGTTTAAGACTGTTGGGCTTGGCATACAATTCCTGTTCCCAGGGTTAATGACCAGTTTCCTCAAGCTACAAAACCTTAACATTTCACTTCTTCCTCATAGAATGCATGGGCTTTATATAGATGCAGAGAAAGGCTTTCACAGCCCAGAATGAAGCTAATTGTACTATTTATTATACTATTTATACTTGCTGCACCTCCTTCTATTTAGGAGGAAAGAACCTTTTAAGAGCCCTGACAAAACTGCAGGTGTGCCCAAGGCTCCTGCTAACAGCAGGGGCGGCCTTTATAGCATTTCCTCAAGACTGCTTCAGATCACTTTTCAGTGTGTAAAACCGGATTTTCATTAATGGCACTAATGACACGCTAATGGGGACAGGGCAGCAAAACCAATGCCAGAGGCTGAAAAGAGGCCAGCTCCCGTGCTGGAAGATGAAATACTACAGGGTGTTGATACATTGCATTTCTTCTCAAATACCTGGCAGGGCCAGGACCTACTTGTTAAATGGGTTGCCTTTGAGGCTGAGCAGAAGTGGATACAGTTACAGTTTTTCACATAAGGACAAAACAAGAAAACAGAAAAAGCGCAGGGTTCAGACATTTGCAAGCTGCAGCTGTTTTCCATGGCAGGAGGTTCTGAAGACTCATGAGTTGACACATTACCCTAAACATTACCCTAGACATTTCCATGCATTGACCTCTCTGCTCCTTTTCTTCCCTGGAGTGGTGTTCAAGGCTACCGTTTGACACTAGGACCACTGAGGACCATATCAAAGCAGTGGCTACATCACAACTCATCACTTTTAAAACACACACGGTCTGCTGTAGGGGGAAATGTGGAGTTGCGAATCCGGTGTCTGGCCTTTCCTCCAGGGAAGGAGCTCAGGTGGTCAGTGGTTTCTGATTCTTAAGGCCAGATTCTTCATGGTGGGCCAGCATAGTTGTAAACAAATGATGTAAGAGCAGAGGATGCTATAGAAGGCTGATGGAGAAGGATTATTTTGACTTTCTTCTCATTATATAATCTATCAGCACAGGAAAAGACCTACTTTACATTATACCCACGTTGCCTTGTTCCACTTAGGGAACATTGGGAGAAATGCTGGCCTTTCAAGTTTGCTTGGGTATTTGTAAAATTCAAGACAATCAACAGGTTACTTTTCAGAGATAATCGTTAGTCACAGACCTAGGACTATGTCTTAAAAATCAACTCTGTAGGCACAGCAAAGGCAAGGTGCCCACACCCCCTCTACCTCTCCCTTTGCTGAAGCAAAAGAGTTCGTCATTGTAGGAAAAGCTCGTTGTCATTCCTGTTACTACTCAATGTCCTCATTTTGCAGACAAGGAAAATGATGCAGAGAGAAGTTGGATAATTTGTCCAAAATCACATAGGATTTATGATGGAGCCAGACCTAGAAACCTGGTCTCTTAACTTTCCATCCAATACTTTTCTCTGTCCTGTATTGCTTCTCTGGAAAATATTCATTGAGTTGTGTTTGCTACACAAGTTGTGCTGCCACAGCAGCCTCTTTAGTAGGCTAGTGGGATACAGGGCCAGCCTCCCAGTCAGCAGCTGATATTCCTGCTGCTGTGCCTTTGACACAGGTGCATTCTCTTGGGTCACATTTGTTCCCTACACAGGCCTCAAGCCAAAGCCTGGGACCATTGTTAATTCTCTTGCTCACTTTTTGGTGAGACCCACAAAGAGTATGTAATAGAACTTTCCTTCTAATATTCAGTTCTAGAAAATTGGGGCTTTGTTCCTTTTTCTTCCCTCCAGCTGGATAATCCTTCCAAGTTTTATACTGTGGAACTTTAGTCAAAAATTTCCTCATATTCATATGTATAATCAAACTACCAAGAATTCTTTGCTATTCATTTGTACATAGTAGCTAATTTTTATATCAGTTCAAGGGCATGTGGACTTACTATGCTGAAATACACAAAATCAAGCAATAGGAGTTATCCATTTCAGCATTCTTTCCCCCCCACCCCAGTTTAACTCTATCTGCGTTTGGCTGGTGCAGAAGTGTGACCACAAGACAGACCTAAAATATGCACATTTGTAAGATTTTCCCCTTGTGGCAAATGAATAGTTGGCTATCTGTACCAGTGTACTGATACAAAGCTATTTTTAATATTCTTATTAAGGCTGGTGGAACTAGGTTATACTATTGAAGGAATTAATGTATCTTCAAGGGTCAGGATAAAGTACTTAAAGAACCAAAGGCATGACTTGGTAATTACTGAAGAGGAAAGAGAAGGGTTAAAGACTACCTTGCCTGCTGCTTTGAGTTGAGAGAATCAAATGAGCAAATAAGAATGAAAATACATTGTAGAATATGACATGTTTTACATATATAACATCAAATTGCATCTTAAAATAGATATGAAAAGTATTAAATATGAAAATATGAAAGTATTAAAGTACAAAAAGTTTCATATTTCATATAAAATATGAAAAGTATTCAAAGTAGCTTTATCCTTGAATCAAATGGTTAGCCTTCTTCTAATTGACAGTCTGAATTAAAAATCAACAAGAGAGTGCAGATTCTCATATTTCACTATGTCTGTTAACTATGGCCACAACAATGTTGCATACAACCACAAAATCTCAGCAGCATATATTTATTTCTCATTCATCTGTGGGGCTCCATTGACTTAGGCTGGACTTGTTCATACATCCGCCATCCAACTGGCTCCCTTAAACATGACCAGGTTGTCTGCCTCAAATATCTCTCACCCTCTTCCTGGGACTGGTGGGTTATGCTGAGCATGTCTTCTCATGATAATGGCAGAAGTATAAAAATAAGTGGAAATATAAAATGCTTTTCTAAGTTTTTGCTTATATCAAGTCAGCAAATACCACTAAGCAAATCACAGTGCAGAGGGCCCTGCATATTTACATAGCAAAGAGCATAAATACTACAATACTACTGAGATCATTGGTAGAAGTCATGGATTAATTATATATAAAGCAATCTGAACGGATCTTATTAAAACAGGATCTAGTAGAAAGCATTGGAAGAAGAATGAGCAATACAAAAATATCATTTATAAAAATTAAAAATGTACAAACTTAATAACACACTCAAATAAAAATACCCCCACTGAGCATACTAAATAGTTGTCCATGGTGAAAAGAGAATGAAGGAAGTTATGGTAGGAACTACATTTAACGAGAAACTGAATTAAAAAAAAAAAAAATAATTGGTATATACACTGACCACTAGAGACATATTTGCAATCATGATTAACAGGTCATGCATCAATTCTTATTTTAGACCAATAAAGAGGAAGTCCTTATTTGGGCTAAGTGCTTGGCCTCAGGTTACACAATTTCTCCTTCTCATGGTTGCCTTTACAAAAGACTCAGCAAAATCACTTGGCCCTAATAAGTACACATACTTGGGCCTCACTACCAGAACGTCTAAATCAGTAGAACTGGGTATGATGGTTAATTTTATATGGCAATTTGATTGGCCAAGGGGTTCTCAGATTAAATATTATTTCTAAGTGTGTCTGTGAGAGTGTTTCTAGATGAGATTAGCATGGAATCAATGGAATCGGTAAAGAAGACTGCCTTCCCCAACGTGGGGGGAATCCATCCAATCCTTTGGGAGCCTAAAGAGAACCAAAGGTGGAGGAAGAAGGAATTCATCTCTTTTTTCTTTCCTTACTGCTAAGCTGTGACGTCTCGTCTCTTCTCATTTACCAAGGCTCTCAGACTGGGATTTGTACCATCTGCTCTCCTGGTTCCAGACACAGACTGAATTCACCACCAGCTTTCTTGTATCACCAGCTTGCAGACAGCAGATTGTAGGACTTCTCAGCCTTCATAATCACATGAGCCAACTTCTCATAATACATATATGTATTTATATGAAAATACAACTGTATCTTCATAAAACTTCCTCCTTGGATATTTTGATCTATTTCAAGAGTCAAGAGCTCTTGACCCAGACATGCTTTTATCACAAAGACACAAGTTAATTTGTAAGAGAGCAGACACGTTTTTATCAGTCTTTACCCTTTTCCGTTTTCTCCCTTTTTCATATTCTTCCAGTAGGCTAGGTGTTTCCTGCCCTAAGAGTTACTATCTCCTTTTGCTAGTTCTCTCCATTTCCCCCTTAACCTAAGGTTTAGTTCATTTGTTTCTGTCCACTTGCTTTTTAGAGGATTAGTCAGAGTTATTTACAAAGAGGAATAGGGCAAATGTATTGCTCTCCTGTCATTGAGAACAAAATAAAAGACTCACGATCTTTCTAGTTACATATAACAGTTGAGCACTTTATACCTTTCAAATCACCTCCATGTTTTGCCCTGTATCCCTTGTATTCACAAACAGATATGGTACCATGGTGACGTGGTGAGATAATCACACTCTTCATCTAAAGAGCGAGGTTATAGCCTTCGCTTTGCCAACAACCAGGTGGGTGACTTGGAATAAATGTAGTGGTTCATGACTTGGCCTGCCTGTGAATAGCCACTCATATATGTAAAGTCAGTCCTGTCCCAAGGTGTGTTTGGGAGACACAAATTTATGTCAATGCAATCAGTATACTATGGAAGAATTTGAGCATAACATAAATTTTGTGTTTGCATATGCAGGATTTCTTGAGAAACACTATGTGCACACAGAAAACTGCACCTAGCTGAACTGAACTGTGTAGCAACACACAAAACACTCACAAGCAGACACCTCAACTACCTATAGGCTATCTTAGCCTACCAAGGAGCCACAACTATCCTCATTCAGTATCACAGCTTTCTGACTTTAAATAACCCTCTTTCTACTCTTCACAATAACTCACAAGAGTGATCTTTTGAATGTCCCCATTCACAAGAAAGTTTTATTTCTTTTTAAAAGGACAGTGCCATATTGACTGTAATATTTAAGTTACACCAAGTCTGCATTTCCAGACCTTTCAGATCTAGTTGACATGTCACCCTGCAAAGGCTGCCAAAATAGCCCAGTTCTGGGAGTGCTTCTATGAGTTCCAAGGGGAGCACTGAAGAACTCTGCCCACTTTCCTGTATCCTTGTCTCATGTATCCTTTAGTTATTCATGCTTTAGGAATAATCCAAGGTCAGATCAACATTGAATTTAATGTAAGCCTTTAATCTCACCCATTTTTGAAACAGGAGCAGTCTCCAAAGAATGGCCTAGCACCAATTTCAAATTCTTTGGACTTGATTCTTTTTAAAATAAGGAAGGGGGTTACAGGAGCTCTACAACCTTTCCAATTGAGGATGATAACTGGTCTCACTGTAGTCACTTGGAACTTAGCATTCATATTGAAAATGCTGAGATTTACAGTTTTTTTTTTTTTGAGCATTCCAGTAGTGCTGAGCTTACACCCCAATGTACTCTGTAAGATAACAAAAGAAAAAAATCTTTATCCCATATTATTGTTTAGTGACTCAGTCATCAACAAAAGTAATAAATCTCTGTAGCTAAAAGGAGCTTAGTGATTGAAACATCCTCAGGGGATACGGAAAGGAGCAAGAGAATAATTGCAAAGAGTGACACATGATGACTGTGATTATTAACTTTTAGTGTCTAAAGATCACTATAGTATAAGAATTGAAATTAAATTACCATATTAATCCTCATTAGAAGCTCCAAGGAGGGGAATTCTTAGTTTTAATGCAGTCTTGTACCATGACTCAAAAGTTCCTTTAATCTTTGCTCCCTATCTTTTTTTTTCTGTAGCATGGTCCATCTAAAAATGTCCTAGTTTTCTAATGTGGAATGAGAATTATCAATTAAATAGTTACAAATTCCTTGGAAAATGTGAATTGTGGGGCTATGGCTGCATGACAGTAGATGGAGACACCATGAGTTGAGGAGCTAGCTGGGTCACCTGGGAGAGAGGACAAGTGTCAGTGAGTATTACAAGACATTGATTCTTGATTCTCAAGGGATCATGGAGTGGCCTGTTCACAGAGAATGTACAAAGAAGCAGAAAGAAGCCTATGCTTCCTCTTCCAGTTCATAGTGGAAGCAATCCTTATCACTTCTCCCACTTTCTTCATGTCCCCCAGGTTACAAAGTTATAAATAAAATAACAGCAAACATTATCTCTTCTTCCACTTTTTTCCAGGAATTTATACATTTTTTTTGGCTTTTTATTTTGGAAAAAAATTCAAATGTAGCAAAATGTTACAAAAATATTATAATAAAGTCCATGATAACTGTCATCCATATTCCTCAGTCACTGACACTCAGCTGGTTGCTTTCTCTCTCTTTCTAAATATATCTATATGTCAATATGTATATCCATATATATGTATCTGCATATATTTATGAATTTGTACTTGAATTATTAACATTTATGAAACTTTTGAGTGCTACTGCTATCACAGCTCTTTATCTTTAATTACTTCACTGTGTATTGTCTAAGAAGATGGAAATTTTCTTATACAACCATAAAATAAATATAAAATTTGAGAAATTTAATATTGATGTAATACAGTAGCCCACCCCTTATCTTCAGGGGATATGTTCCAAGCCCCCATAAATGCTGAAAAGCCATGGACAGTACCAAACCCTGTATGGACAGTCCTTGACTTACTCTTGTTAAACCTAAGATTTTTTTATTTCAGGATGGTGTGAAATCATTCTGTTTTTCACTTTTAGTACAATATTCAATAAATTACATGAGATATTCAACACTTTATTATAAACTAGGCTTTCTGTTAGATGATTTTCAAAACTGTAGGCTAATGTAAGTATTCACAGCATGTTTAAGACAGGCTAGGCTAAGTTGTGATGTTCTGTATTAAATGCATTTTCTACTTATAATATTTTCAACTTATAATATGCTTATCAGGATGTAACCTCATTGTAATTTGAGGAATATCTGTAGGTACTGTTTTTTCCCCTATACATAACCTATAATAAAGTTGAATTTATAAATTAGGCACAACAAAAATTAACAATAATAAAATAGAACAATTATAACAAAACTATAATAAAAGTTATGTGAATATGTTCTCTCTGTCAAAATATTTTATTGTACTGTATCACAGGTAACTGAAACTGCAGAAAATGAAACCGTGTAAGTAGAGATTACTGTATAGATAATACCCAACTTACAATGGTTCAACTTACAATATTTTGACATTAGGATAAGTTTATGAGGATATAACTTTATTATAAGTCATGGATCATCTAGAATTCATAATGGTTGAACTTACAATTTTTTGACTTTATGATGAGTGCATTGGGGTACTAACTGCATTTTCAACTTGTGATATTTTCAACTTATAATGGGTTTATCAGAATGCATGTGCTATTATCTAATATACAGTCCAAGTTAAATTCTGTCAATTTTCAAAATAATGTCTTTTGTAGCTATTTTTTCCCAGTCTAGGTTCCAATTCAAGGCCATGCATTGTATGCAGTTTTCAACACTGTTTAGTGTCCTTTAATATGTGATAGTTCCTCAGCCATCTTTCTCATTCATGACATTGATATTTGAAGCATATAGGATGATTAATCTACACAAGCATCTTCTTGTCTCTTTCTTCACAATTAGATTCAGGTTATCTTATTTTGACAGAAATACTATAGAACCTTAAAACAATAACCATTTCTTCAGTTCACAGTAACATGAGTTAGTTCACAGTAACATGAGACTGAACGGAGCACTTCTAGACCTTGCTGGTCTCACATGTCTGCTATCAGGTACTCAGGTGGCAGAGGCTGACTGGTCCAGCATGGTTGCGGCTGAGATGGCTTGTGTCCTCTCCAAACGGTCATTCATCCTCCACAGGCTGATCTAAGCTTGCTCACGTGGCAGCTGGCCAGGGGTTCAAGAGAGTAGGTGGAAACATGCAAGACTCTTGAGAGCTTGGAACTTGCACATCATCATTCCTATCACACTGTACTGGTCCTAGTAAGTTATTAAGACCTTGGTACATGGAAGAGGTGAAGAATTTGACTTTACATTCTGATGAGAGGAGCTGCAAAGTCATATTGCAAAGCATGTGGATATAGAGAATGGGGGAGAATTATGGCCGTTTATGCAATCAATCACAGATCGTTATCACTATCCACAGTTCAGTGTTTTTTAGTAGTGTTCATTACCCAAAGGAAGTCATAGCATATGGCTAATCATGACCATAAATGGCCTCTTTGGATTTGCCTACAGAAAATATCAAGAAGTAAAATTCCTGTTGGTTGAGAAGTGTTCAGTGTAAGGGCTAAAAGCACCGGAGCACATTACTTTCCCTTGAGTTCTTCGTTAGCCTTAATATGATATACTATTACCAGTTTAACCGTGATTTCCTCCATCTGCACTGATTATTTGTAATTTTGACTTTAATGTGTTCCATCCATTTTACAGAAACAGTCTATCAGGAAAGAGCTGGGTCCATTCTTTAAAGTGATCATGTGTTATGTGTCATGTTATGTCTTGTCATATTATGTAAAAGCACTTTGTTAAATCAAGACAAAGAAAAACAATGATGGTCTTCTCAGACTTTAGAAAACACCAAGGAGTACTTGAGAGAATAGTAGACCTGGGACTTTTAGCGGGGGGTTGGAGGGTGGCCAGCACTACGCTTTTTGGAGCTCCACATGGCTATGCCAGGTCATTGATTCAACAGGCGATGTGGAAAGTGGACACTGAGGAGGGAAGAGAATTCTAATCTCAGGCCAGAAGGTAAGACTTCAAGTTGGTAGGCCACAGAGTAAGCCTGGCAGTGTAGTTCCCGGTGAGGACCTCTTTAGACAGCCATGCTCTGGAGGTGATAGGCTAAAAAGAAAAATGTCAGTAGGATCTAATGACTCTGCCTTTGGAAATTCTACATGATAGCTATCAAAAAGTTTCACAAAACAAAGGGAAACGCTTTTCCAAGATTTGTTAAAGAAGTTAGGTTTTATCTGGAAACACTATAAATCAGCACAGTACAATAATAATATGTAAATAGTGACATTTTCTCTCCCTAGGCAAAAATGGATAGATGAGTTAACTTAGATGTAAGTAGGGCGATACTTTAAATAAAATTTTGTTCACTTTAGCAATTTTTTTATGTGCTTTGGTGACCATAACCTCAAGCATCTGCACACTTTTATTTCAGAATGTCATGTGGCTTTAATTTCTTAGCAGGATCTTGAATAATCTTTAAGCCTGAGAACACAGGAAGTAATTTATAATGATATGGCATTTAGATCATGTTCATGCATTTAAATGCCTTATTTTTTATTGGTAAAGTCTGTTAGTGAAAGAGTAATAATTGTTGCATATTTAGACTTTTCTAGAGATTTCCATCTTTTTCACTTGAGACATTTTATCCTTTATGTAATTTAAAATATCCACAAATCCACAACAGCCAAGAGCTTCATAGTAGTAATTAAAACATAGTGTGGCAAAGGCAGGTCCCTAAGTAACTGGAGGCTCCAGTTTTTTAAATCAAGGCATCTGATGGTTCAAATTTTAAAAAGTAAACTTTCCTTTGATCATTCCCACCCAGTACAGTTATACAGCCACGATGGCCAAAGATATTTTCCTCAACTTTGTAAAACAATTAATTCACATGAAATAAGAGGATATGATCTTTAGGAAGTATTCATTTTATTGTTATTGAACTAGTACTTACTGTGTAACAATTCTCATAACAATTTTCACAAGACTCTGAGCATTGGCCCTTAAATTCTGCCAAATTTTTCATTCAGGAAAAATACCAGTGGTAACCTTTTCATTAATCTTATCTCTCCAGATACCCACTAATCTCTCTTTATTTCCTTCATTCTTTATGGTAAACATAGACTCATTTTTCAGATGAGAAAGCATTTGAGGGACTCACTGAGAGTTCAAAAGAGTCAATGGCACAGAAATAAATGTAATAGAACATCTTGAGTTCTGTCCCAGGGGACTAAAAAATTGTTCTTTTTGAGAATGTGATCTTTCCATATGGGACCTGTGCTTCAGTCATTACTTGAAGTGTCATTTGGGCACTGAATTGCACTCTGCAAAGTCCTGGGCCAGCTTATCAGCTACACATTATTCTTGACATTCAATTAATCCAGTATTGATTTGACTGAACAAGTAAACTGATTCTATGGGACATAAAATACAGAGGCAAAGAGATCCATCAGGTAGTTTTCCCTCGCTTACTGTTAGTGTACTTGATTTAGTTGAATAACTGGAGTTGACTCAGTTATCACATAGTTATTTATTCCTTTTGAGCCCAGATTTGTTGTGGAAGCATTTCTTTTATGCAACAAATGAGTCTCTACAATATTTGAAATATTATTGTAGATACTGGATTATAAAGATGAATTAGGCTAAATCCCTCCTTCAAGAAGTTCAATTTAAAGAGAAAAAAAAAATGTAAGGACCAAATGTCATTACCATGTGGCAGGTAAATTAACAGAAGCAGACAGTATTATGGAAGACTAGAGGACAAGGAGCTTATCTTAGTCTAGGAAGTCAGGCGGGGCTGGCTTGCTTTCTTTCTTTCTTTCTTTCTTTCTTTCTTTCTTTCTTATTTTAACAGAAGAAGGGTTTTATAGACATTGTATGGGAAAGGTAAGGGTCTGTTGAGGCAAACGGGTTAGGGGAAGGGGGAACCTGCACATAGCAGAGGACCTGGGGCAGACACATCCAGCCCAAAGCTCCCACTACTCACAGGGGCTACAGGACTCATAGACACCAGTTGGCCTGGAGTGGTGCTGGCCAACAGCGAAGTACTGTCCCCAGTGCTGGGCATCCTGGTGGCAGCTCCAAGCCAGACTTCTTGGTTGTGTGAAGGGGGAAAGCACCTGAGTTGTTGGCTGGGTGTTGCTAGGCCAGTCAGCAAAGCTGATGGCATTAAGTTGCACCGGGTGGCTGGGCTATAGGGGAGGCTGGGCCTATAGCTTGCTCTTGAGTTGCTTCATTCTCCACATGAAAATTTTGTGAGACTGTCACTGTCCATCACGGAGTCTGGATGTGGGGGGTGGCTCCTGAATAAAAATGAGATGTTGTATGTCCCCTGACTGAACATCCAGGCATGCCCATGCTGTTGGAGGCTTGCACTGAGGCAATGCTGCCACTGGGTGGTGTGTTCCCAGCAAGCCCCATGTATTAATAGAAAGGGATGGAGGAAGGAAGAGACTGGAAGATGACAGCCGTAGGAGGGGTGGTATCCATAGCACTGGGGTCAAAGGTAGTCATGGATGATAATTTTGCAGTGGACCTGCACACCACAGTGCAGGCAACTGGAGGAGCCATGATGGGAAGACTCATACAATCAGGGACCCTGGGAAAGGAGACTCTCTGTGACAGCCCATCAGGGCTTCTGAATGTGGGCCAATGGGTGGGGCAGTGGACCATAAGTGCAGATGGGCTGATGGGGACTCTCATCTTTGCAGGGTGCCTCTGTTCCACTCTACAAAGGATGTAGGAAGATGGAGGAGAGCTCACACTAGAGGTTAGAGGAGAGCTGAAAATAACAGCCACAGAAAAGAGAATCATGTACATTTCAATGACCTCAGGATCTAAAATAGGCTGCCAGGTCAAGTGGGCAGATGTGCTGCCTGTGATGGTAGACATGGCTACTGCAGAAGGGGTAAATGTGCCCGTGATAAAAGCAGAGTAGAAGTGACTAGAGGACAAGTGGGAAAGGAAAGAGTAGGAGGGGTAGGGAACAGAGATGGAAGGGTGGGAGGGAAAGGCAAGGATGGGGAAGGAAGGAGGAGGAGGATTAGGGAAGGGAGGAGGAAGGTTGAGAAAGGGAAGAGAAGGGCCAGAGTAGGGAGTAAGAGGGGGGTTGCAAGAGTGAAGAGGAGGGATGGGGAGGGAAGGAGGAGGAGGGTTCTGGAAGGAAAGGGGAGGAAGGGAATCCACACACATGGGTGTTGGGGTCTCAGTTCTGCACAAAGGCAATGTCAAGGAGAAGGGTAGGGGGCTGTGAGGTGTGGACGGGCCAGAAATGGGAGGTGCCACAGCTGGGCCTGGGTGAGTAGGGGGCCCACTCTCTTTAGGTGGAACCCCATCAGTGGCACTTGCTCTAAAGGGAGGGAGAAGGTCAGCAGGAACAGCCAAAGGAGAGGTGGAGGTATGAATATTGTTTCATTGATTTTTGGTGTGGAGGCAGGTAGAGAGACAGTCAGGATCAGAGGTCCAGCAGCCAGGTTTTCCAAGTCAGGGATGGGAGGAGGAACCAGGCCCTGGAAAATGTAGGCTGTGGCCAGGGGCTGGGAGTCTGCCATCTCAGCAGCAGGTGGGGAAAGAGAAAAGGGGCACATTGGGTGGTGCTGCAACTCCCATGGGCTCTGTCTCATCTTTCAAAGCCTCTGTTTTCTCCTACAAGATCAGGGTCTTTCTTTGACACTCCTTCAAGGTGCCTTGATCTTCCTAAGCAGCTATACCAGGAAGCTTCAGAGGTGGGGGCAGCTCACCTCTGTCTCACAACAGTGCCAGAGACAGCAGCAGTGGCATGGCCATTTTTCTTTTGCAGGGCCTATTCCTGGTGGCTCTGGGTAGAAAAGAACTCCCGGGTGTCATCTGTGCAGACTCTTCACCCTACATACATCTCTTTCTGGGACATTGGCACCTAGAGCAGGTGTGGAGAGCTGGGCCAATGGTCTTCCTGAAGCAACTCAGTGGCCAAGTCCTCCAGCAGCCAGGAGCTGCCTAGCACTGGGTCGGAGGAACACTGTTGGGTCTGGGTCAGGCATCCCAGAAGACAGGACACCTCCAGCAGGGCTGTGTGAGCAGATGACTGTGTGGCCTTCAGAGCAGGAAATCATCATCGGAGTCACCTGGGCCTCCTCACTCCAGGTGTTTTCAGACTGGTAGGATAGAGATGTCCCTCCAGGGAAGGCCCAGGAATGTGCTCCCAGGAAGCGAGGTCTCTCTGGGTCTCCAGGTGCCCTGATGGTGAGGGTGCTTCCCCATTGCTAGAAGGGACCCTTTTCCTGTCTTCCTGCCAGTGGGTCTCCAGAAAATCATCCTCCTCTTCCTCCTCCTTTTCTTTTTACTCCTCCTCCTCCTCCTCTGCCATCACCTGGACCTTCACCCTCCTCCTTCTGGCAAGGCATCCCGAGGTGACTGAGTTGCATCAGCCTTGTAGCCCTGCCTGCTCAGGCGGTGAAGGCGAGAGAGTGACCTTGCCGCATGGGAGAGGAGGGATCCTGATGGACCACGAGTATCCGGCCACCATGGAGCTGCCAGCAAACAGCACAGGCTTCTTCTTTGTGACCTTCTCGCAGGATCCTATGGGAAGGATCCCCAGAGGGGACCACATAGCTTCCAGGAGAGGAGTCTGCCTCTTGGAGGCGATATAAAATCCCCACCCCGACAAAGGCACGCCATCCCGATTGGGTCGCACAGCCTGAGGACAGGGTGGGAGGCGGGGGCGGGAGTCGCGGGCGCACGCGTGGGCTGGTCACCCCCCAGCCGGGCAGCCCAGCGGGTGGGAGAGGCGTTGGGGGGATGAAGGCCCAGCGGCGGGTGGGGAGTCCGGGCTTGCCAAGAAGATTGTCCGTTTAGGACTAGCTGTGCGCCGTAAGATTCCGAAGAGATGAAGAAACAGAGAGAGCTCTCTTTCATGTCCTCTTCATCCAGAGGCCGAGCACGCACTGGTCAGCGGGGCGCTTGAGACGTCCCGGTGTGGAGCTGCTGACAGAGAAAAGGCGAGCCAGGGGTGGGCATGGTGGGGGGCAGCCAAGGGTGCTGAGAAAAGGCATCAAAGGGCAACTGCCTGCTGCTGGTGGCAGGTATTTGGCACGATATGGGCCACTGTGTGGGGACTGATGGGGACTACGGAGGCCCGACTGGCCAGTGCCCTTCCCGTCTGAGCGCCAGCTCTGCAGGCTCCTCGGCGCCGGGTCCAGAACCTGGCTGTGTCGCCGCTCCCTCCTCCGGGTAACGGGGGCCTGGGCCTGCTCAAGCCGAGCGCACGGAGGCACCCCTGATGCTGCCAGGCTCCTCCAGGGGCCTCTCCAGTGCGTCTGAGCCGGTGGCCTCAAGGGCCGCCACCCCAGCTGCGAGGGTTTCCCAGGACGGAGCGGTGTCCTGACCAGACTGAAGGCTGCACCCTGCCACAGCCTTCCTGGCGGGCAGAGGCAGGGCTTTCTTAAAATTCAAGGCTGGAGTTGATTCTTAAAGACACATGGGATTGATTCAGGAAAGACAGAAGGAAAAGATGCTAACCAGGTAACATGAGAAAGGCATGGCAAGGGCGTGGGGAGAAGGTCATCATAAGCAGGTCTTTTAAAGCAGACCATAAGTTCAAGGCAAGGAGTGATGGGAGATGGAGCCAGAGAGAGGATCATTTGGAGCAGCTGTCCCAATCTTTTTGGCACCAGAGACCATTTTCATGGAAGACAGTTTTTCCACGGGGGAGGAGGGGTATGGTTTTGGGGTGATTCCAGCCCACTACATTTCTTGTGCACTTTATTATTATTACATTGCAATATATAATGAAATAATTATACAACTCACCATAGGTTGAAGACACGGGAGTCTTCTCAGATACTCAACCTGCCTGCCTTGCTGCTAATTTTTTCACATTCTTTTCTAATTCCTTTACCAAGGTTTAATTTTAAGGATCACCAGTGGTCCAGGGCTCTCACTACAGGAGGCTTCTCAATATTTTTTCCGCTTTTCCACGATGTCCTTTTCTATCCAGAAAGTCTGGTCTCTCCAGCCCAGTCCAGCCCAAGAAGATGGCTCTATTCAGAGAAAATTTTCTGATTCTATTACCTAAATCTAGCCAAATTGATCCTATAACTAACTGTTCCTGTAGTAATTGACACACGATTTCTCTGCAGCAAGCTAGGTGGCATTCCAATTCTTGTAAAGATCCAACTGTGAGAAAAATGATGTCTACCTTCTCCCTACTCCTCTCTCCACCCTGTTGGACTATCCACAGAAATTTCAATCCAAAGAGTGACATTGGAATGTCATTAATTATTGTGGAAAATGAGAAACGAGAATGCTCAAAAATATTACAATAAACTCATATTTGTAAACTCAGAAACTCACATTTAAAAATACATTTAAAGCAAGTTTTCTAATATTGTATGAAGATATAAAAACTTTTCATGATGTATGTTTAATTGAACAAGTTACACTACAAAGTTTTTTCTTTTTTTTTTTTTGAGACAGAGTCTCTGTTGCCCGGGCTAGAGTGCCGTGGTGTCAACCTAGCTCACAGCAACCTCCAACTCCTGGGCTCAAGCAATCCTTCTGCCTCTGCCTCCCAAGGAGCTAGGGCTACAGGCATGCGCCACCATGCCCGGCTAAATTTTTCTATATATATTTTAGTTGGCCAATTAATTTCTTTCTCTTTTTAGTAGAAACGGGGTCTCACTCTTGCTCAGGCTGATTTCGAACGCCTGACCTCGAGCAATCAGCCGCCTCAGCCTCCCAGAGTGCTAGGATTACAGGCGTGAGCCACTGCGCCCGGCCCAAAATTTTTTCAAAGTATCTCTCTCTCACACATGCACACACACACACACACACACACACACCCCTTCATAGTCTCACATACACACAAAGCAAAAGAGTAAAGGGTAGAAGGTTGCTCCCCCAATTTATACATGTTTTCTCCAAATGGTTGTACTGGTGATAATTTTGTTTTCTCTTTGTGTTTTTCTGTGTTTTACAACTTTTCTGCAATGCACGTACATTTATTTTCTTTAATTTCTAAAAATGTTGCAAAACTTCATAAAGTTACAGGAAGTAATTATCGGCTAGAGATCCTGAAGGCTATAGGCAGTGCTGAGGATGTTTTATTAGTATCACCTTATAATCTAATACTTCTCACTTCAAGCCCAATGTTCCCTTCTATACTCTGCTCCCTCCCTTTCCATTACAAATATTTCATTAGTCTATCAGATTTTGTCTTCCCCGTCTTTCTTTTAGGGCATCTATAGGTACAAGAGA
This sequence comes from Mirza zaza, assembly GCA_008750895.1. NCBI lineage: Eukaryota > Metazoa > Chordata > Mammalia > Primates > Cheirogaleidae > Mirza > Mirza zaza. Next base: position 87,005 of record VSMD01037976.1, on the reverse strand, counting down.
AAATCGCTTCAAAAACACCCTCTGATTAGAGAAGAATATCTTCACGTATTTTTCTGTATTTTTATGGCTGGGCAACTGCTTCAAGTATTTTTTCTTTTTTCAAGCCAAAGTTCCAATGTGTTTCAGAGATTTACCCAAATTTATATTTTATTATAGAATAGATGAATATGCAAGTAAAACAATATATAAATACAATTATTTTAGATTTTTGTAAAATGTTACTATGTCTATACTATAGTGGCATCAATCCAAATAAAATGGAAGCCATTTAAAAGTGTTTTTCAATTTGTTTGCCCTTCAAAAGACATGGGTGCGCTAATGTAATTAATTTGTAATTAATTGAAATAACAGATTTAATAACCACAATGATTTTTTTTTTTTGCTATTCAACATTAAAGCCAATAGCAATTTAATTTGGCTTTACATTGGAGACCAACACATTCTTGGACCATTTTCCTAAAAATGAGCTCCTTTGGGCTATAAATGTTGGAACCTGTGACTTTTAGCCCTGGAAATTCACTGTTGGATGAGAGTAGACCTGTCAAAGAAGGTAGCTGGGGCTGGGAAACTTGATTTTTTTTTTTAACCTAAGTGGATGGGAGCATCCAGTCTCAGCGTTCTTTATTTAAAGGTATTGTCTCTACATGTCAGTGTCCGATTGTGATGCCATTTCAGGCCAATCTTAGCTGGGGGCCAGCTCATTTTTTCTGTAGAACATTCTCTGTTCTAACATTATTTCCTCAGATGACCTTGTCACTTGCCATTCTCTGACTTTCTGAACTTTAGTACTGGAAGGAATGGTGATCTTCTAACCAAAGCTTTCCAGTGTATTTCTAGTTGAGCCCCCTTTAATAAATACGTGTGACATCCCATTTCTCTACCTGGAAACTCTGCCAGGACACCCTATCTCCCATTAGAAGGGTCACTTCCTCTGACCACTAGAATTCAGAATTTTTTCCTATCTACATGTTTTTTTTTTCCCTACCACATTTCAGAAATTCTGATATATAACCTCCCTCTAGAATGGTATACTATCGTTACTGATTGAGAATTATCGATCTATTCCAATTCTCTAACTTCACAGATTAAAATAATTGGCACAAATTTTGTAATTTATCCAAGAATGAACCACTTATGAAAGGTACTGACCTGGAACCTTAGTTTTCTTATTCCCAAATAGGACCTCTAGAATAGAGTGGGGTGAAGAACTTGGACCTCTTTACTTCAAGTTCAATTTCTGTATGCTGTCCTTGAATGTCACCTCCAACTTTTATGTCCTAACCACCCCGAAACTGTTATCCCACCAATGAGACCTGGCAATAGTGATCACAGAAGTCAATCAAGCCTGTGGATGGGTTATTATAGGAGGTGAAATACTTGTTTTGAAATGAAACTCTGGTGGACTATAGAGATCATAGCCATCACTCAACGTGTCATTTGGTATGGAACACAGTAACTGTGTGAATCACCAGAGGTTAGCTCCCATTAAGATAAGCACCTGTTTACTGAACACCTGTTTGTGTGTTGGTCTAGTTCCTGGAAATATAAATAGAAACCTTATAGGAGCTAGCAGCATAAAGGTATCATTTGAAAAAATATTCCCTAACCTCTACCAATTTCTTTTTCATATGATGACACAGAAAGTAAGGACATATTTTTTTCTTCCTTTACCTTATTTCTATAACACTGTTGGAAACAATATATAGTAGCTTAAGCACTGAATTGGCTGCTCTAGCTTATCCTTAGCTCTGGCCAATCTTCTCATTCATAAAATGAGGAAGTTGAGGCAACTATCTTAAAGGTCCTTATCACCTCTGACATTCTATGATGTTCTTTAATTCAAATTCTTGTTGACCTGATGGAAATTCTTGCCATTTTTTCCATAATGAGCCCTTATTAACCAAGATTGTAAAATGACTCATAAAAATAGAGATTTGTTTGTGGTGAGGGTCAAGTTATAGCACCCACACACATAGTAAATTTCTCACTATAATGTGAAAAACATGTAACATACATGTGCTATAAATGATATAAGCTCTTTCTGGAGGTGACTCTACCCTATCCTGACATTTTTTAAACCATGTGTTTTCCATTATTTAGTCAAAGATTACCAGGGACATTTCTCATGGCCAAGCCCATTCTACAGATAAAGTGAGAGATTTGTAACCAGTCTTCTACATGCCTGAATTAGAGTGGAGGAAATTATACATCACAAATATCCCTTCCTAATAATATATCCTCCCATTGTCTCCAAACAAGCCAGCTCACCATCACTAACCAAAATGACAAGTTGAGTGATGGCTATGATCTCTATAGTCCACCAGAGTTTCATTTCAAAACAAGTATTTCACCTCCTATAATAACCCTTCTAGCATAGAAGGGAGAAAATAGTCTTGGAATCCATGTAAAATGGAAAATATGGTCACTATCTGTAGTAGGGAACTATTATGATAGTCATCAATGATCCCCACCTCCTGGTATCCATGCCCCTGTGTGATCCCCTGACCTTGAATGTAGGTTGGACTTCTTTACTCACTTCTAGTGAAGGGAATGCAGCAGCAGTGATGAGATGTCACTTCAGAGGTTAGGTTATAAAAAGACTATGGCTTCTGCCACCTCAAGTCTTGAGTCCTCTATCTCTCTCCTTCTCTTTAGGGGCATGGAAAACTCATGGGGCCTTGTTCTGAGAGAAGCAAGTTGTCATTCTGGAATGGGCCTATGAAGAGGTTAATGTGTCAAGATGCTGATAACTCCAGCAACAGCTAACAAGTACCTCTAGCTTACCAACAGCCATGTGAGTGATCTCAGAAGCTGATCCTCCCTGAGCTGAGCCTTCAGATGACTGTTGCCCCGGAGAGCACCTTGACTGAAGCATGTGAGGGAGTGTGAGCCTGCTGAACTGTACCTGCATTCCTGAAGAAACTGTGAGATAATAAACATTGCTTTAAGCTGCTAATTTGGCTGCATTTTGTTATGCAACAATAGATAACCAAATTCCACCAAAGTAATCGATTTGACCTTCTAAGTCTCCTTGAGGTGGCTTAGTAGTCTCCTAATCTTAGAAGAACTGATGATACTTCATGCTCTTACGTTTGCCATCTTCTTTTCAGCAGCAAGGGAGCCTCACGAATGGCTCGCAGCTGTCCCAGGGTATTTCTCCAAGAGGAACACCCTAGCACCATCTGCCAGTGGGGAGCCAGCCAGCTCATTGTCAGCGACAGTAACAGAAATTCCAACTAAAGTATTTTCACTTCCCCACACTCATGTTCAAGCAGAGCTTCTGAAGTTCCTTCTTGGCAAATGCATCTCCTACTGTGTCTTTAGTCAAACAACTGCATTTTCTAGCCCTCCACCTTGGGGCATGGCTCCCTGCACCAGCTCCCCAGTGCCTTTCCAAAGCCAGTGCTTACTTGGAGGGAGACAGCACATGCTTTCATTTCAAGTCCATGTGGAGGCTGATTTGAGAGCGTCCCTGTGTTTTAAACTTTCTTCAGGTGAAAGGAACTCAGACATTTTTATCTCTCTTTCAAGAGGAGAATAGTCTGAGGTATCGGCCTTAGTCCTTTAGCTTATTTCTGGTTTCTAAAGCAGCATGCACATAAACAAAAATACAGCTTAGTTACCCTTTTGCCAGCATTTTTAAATCAGAGGAATACCACTATCCTTGTAAATATTATACAAAAGAAGTGATAACATGATTTCTCAGGAATGCAAGGCCACACGGACCCAAGAAAAGACAGATCCACATGTTCAGAGCATGGTTAAAAAAAAGAAGAAAAAGAAAAAAAAAAAACACAACAGAGAATTAGGGTTTTGGAAAGATGTAAAAATACTGGAGCATTTTGTCAGATGAGAAGTGGGGCTTTAACCTTCTGAATAGTCTACTGGACATAAAAGTGTGTATTATAGTATCCCAAAAGCCACTACATACCAATGAGCATCAATGCTCATCTGTTTTGGTTGTGAGGACAGTACCAAGTGGTAAAAGCTTTTAGGAGAGAGTTTGTGTGTGATAGTAGGAATGCTGATGGCTTAGACTCAGACAAGCTCAGACTCAAGATCAACCTACCTGTGCTAAGGATGTGAATTTGATGACAAAGTAAACAAGGGAGGCATGGAAGGACTGCTTTGCTTTTTCAGTGAATTTTGCCTACCCTGGGCTGACATTGGCTCAAACATTTTTATATTCTATATTTCATGTTATTTGAATAAAAATGTTAAGTTTTCCATTTTTTTTTTTCAATTGACTAGTCTGGCCAAAAATCGGCAGCACATTAAAAATATGGCAGGATTAAACTCTATGAGAGCAGTATAATGTCATTGCTACTGGTATAGTGTCTGATCTTTAGTATTATAATTACGGTTCCTACGAAGCCAAGCAACACATTAAGGCCCCATCAGCACTGGCTGGTTATTGCAGCTTTCCTGTATGTAGATTTATTGCACATTATGACAGAGATACTCTTGAGAAAGAATGAGAAACTTATGCAAGTAAAATTATATTTGATGAGCAAACCATCTCAAAAATTAGAATGAATTCATTTAAATCTTTCAGTGTCTCCCCACAATCCTGGTGGTGTACTATATGAAACATGATCATTTGTTCTTACCCATTCTGCTCTTGTTTGTCAGTTTGGGGAGTGATGGTAGGAAGGAGTGTCTGGCAGGAGAGAGGCCTGCAGGGCCACACCCAGCAGGGTGGCCATGAGTGAAGAAGGTAGGAATCAAAGAGTAATGTCATAGGCAAAGTCACAGATTCAGTTTTTCCTATTATCCATGCTACTTCTGGAATATCATAAGCTTCTTGGGTTTAGGGAGATTTTATATGCCTTCCCCAAATACTATTTGATTTACATTAATTAGCTTCAGTAGAGGGAGCCTGATATCACAGAGAGAGCACCGAATTATGAATCTGGAGAACTGAGGTTTATGTCTCAGCTCTGCTCCTTGAAGCCTGCTACCTTGTTTCTGAACATCGATATTGTAATATAAAATGTATTAATCTTCAATCTTAAATATATGCCTATGTATCTCAAAGGGCTGGTGTGTAGATTCATATAAAAATGTTTGGAAAGCTTGAAGCTATATTGACTATATGATTTTTATTATTGTTTCGACTGCTGCTAAGTTATTTGTAAAATGATAGTTTTCTACAGTGCAAAATAATGACACAATCTTATCATAAATGTTTAGATGAGACCTCAATGAGTAGTGATGGTGTGTTGGTATCTCCAATTCTTACCTATTTCAGAGACTCTCAGTTTATGTGTAATGGCACATCAATCTGATTTATACCCAAAAATGCCCATTTTATTTCAGGGGGCTCAGGAAGGCTCTTAACAGGAAGGCTCGTAACATCCCACTCTCACACGTATCCTCTATCTCTTCTCGATTCTTGTACAAATCCCCAGCAATTCCTTTCATTCCATAGTAAGCACTAAACTTAAAAAAAAAAAAAAAAAAACTCTTGCCCTGGGTGAGATAACACAATGTCTTACATCCACTGGAAGTTGGGAATAACTGATTGCTACTGCTGCTTGCCTGAGAGTTTTGGTGGTGGGTGGGGAAAGAGTGGGCCATCAGGGGCCCAGAGGGACACCTACATGTGAAGAGTGAGGATTCAGTAGGGTTTATGGGAAATTTGTGACTATTTTACCCAAGAATTCCCCCCTTCTGTAAAACTAGAATCTGACACCAGATCTTCTCTTGGAGTGCTAATGTGATTTCATTTTAGGGCCTAAGAGAACAAAGAGGACACATTCCAAATATGTCATGCTGAAGGTTTTTGGCTATAAAGCAAGTTTGATCCAGAAAGCTCACAACTAGAAGTCTAGTTATGTAGAATTCCAGCAAATACTCAAAGACCATAAAAGCAAACATTAAATTAATGGAGCTAAAATTAGGCCAGTAAGAATAGATATTTTTTTTCTTAATTTGGGTCAGCAGTTAAGAGTCCAGATTCCAGATCAGACATTCAGTGTGCCCTTGTAGGCACAGTCCACTTGGGTGCTAGTGTGGATGATGAACCATCTGCTTTGCCCTGCATGGTGCCCCAGGAGTTTTTATTGTGGTGGGAAGGACATTGGGGACTTGATATAAATTCTCTCCCTAACAGAGGCAAAAATTTAGTGGCAGAATTGCAGCTAACTTTCTCTCATTCCAGCCTTGCACAATGGAAAATTTTGAGTGAAGATAAGAACAAAAGCAATGGAATTGAGCTAATCCTTTTCTACCTGGGAAAGCACATCTGCACCTGTCAATGTGGGGTGGTTGCCCAGGAGGCAAATGTGGGGATACAGCCATGGGAGAATTGGACCTGAGTCACAAGGCAAACCAGATAATTCCCTCTTTAACAGCTTGAGGCCCAGAAGTCACATTTCTTATTGGACTAAAAGCTCTCAGGGCATAACCAAACTGGTGGTTCCCAGGAGGTCTTGGCTTCTCTCTCCACCAGCCCATGTCCTTGGAAGTTACAAGCTTTTGTTGTTTGGGGGAAAATTTGGGTTGTGAGTGTGCCCAGCACACCCCTGGCATAGCCTGGATGAGAGGAAGAGGCTCATCTTTCAAGCCCTCTGCCACTCCCTTTGAAACAGGGCTGGTTTTAAAGGGCCTCGGGATTTACTTTCTGGCCATGACTTCAAAGCATAAATGAATGCTTGATTTAGAGCTCCAAGGTCTCTATGTCTATTATTATTTTTATAAAATAAGAGCAAGCCAGCCACGTGTTTATAAATGTCCCGTGACAGCACACTTACTGGCTTGAGGATGCAGCATAAGGCTGTGGCTTCATAGGAGGTGGGGAGGCTTTGCCAAGGGAGCCAGATCCAAGTGGTGTTGGTTTAGCTCCATGGACAAAATGTCTCCAAAGTGCATGAGGGCAGCTGCATTTCCTCATTTCTGGTGCGCGTTGTGTTTGCATTGTAGGAAATGCTCACTGACAGGACTACTGCTTGCCATGTTGCCACACTCTGAGAATGTGATTAAAACTTGTGATTAAGAGGGCTGAGGGAGGGCTATAAGAAGTTTGAGCAGGAAGCCCAGTGTTACCGTTAATTAAACTAAGTGTTCAGACCTTCCTCAGCCCACCAGACTATAAGACAGAAGGATTTCCTTCAAGGGTGATGTGTATGCCGGTCTTTGCCCCAGAATGGCCTCAGTGCATTTCTTACAGGTAAGTGAAAATTGAAATAATTGCTTCATTTCTTGGCAGGTGAGATGGAATAGGTATATTCCTATACCTATTTTATGTTGCTCATTAGAATATACTAATAAGCAATATAAAAAGAAAAAAAAAGAGGGCTAACAAAAGCAATAGAAGAAAAAGTAAAGAAAAGGGAAAAAATGAACAAAAGGGTGTCTTTGTGTAGGTTCCTTGGAAGCAGGGCTCAAAACAAGAAGTCAGGTGCACATGATAAAATGAAGATACACTGTCGGGAGAAGAGGAGAGAAAAGCAGGAAGAGGCGGGGTTTCAGGCTGAGATTGAATCTATCCTTAGCCTGTTGCCATGGTAAGCTCTGGAGCACTAATTAAACCACAGAGTCGGTCTCAACTTGAGGTAAGAGTATGAGCCTTTTCTACCCTAGTGTCAGTTGAGTTTACTGGAAAGGGGTAAAAGGAGTATAGCCTTCAGGCTCTGGCCGTTGCCGAGGGCAGCTCTTTGAGGCAGGAGCAACTGTGAGCCTTTAGCAGCCGACGCTAACAGCAGCTAGCAGGTGGGTCTGCAAGCCAGGAAAGGTTATTTTGGAGACACCGGCAGTATCCATTCCTGGGGCCTATTGGAGCAACAGCCAAAAATTATCCTCATTCCAAGAAGCATCTATTCATCTCTACCTCCCTCATTAATCTATGTGTGGGATGGATTAATGTGGCCTAGAGCAATGGGCTCCAAAACATTGATTCCTTGGAAGGTTGCATTTCAATCTCCTGAGGGCTTTTAGAAAATACAGATGCCCAAGTCCTGCTCTCAGAGATTGTGATTCAAGTCATCTGGAATGAAATTTAGGAATCTGCATTAAAAAATCCCCCTCCCTTATATCCTAATAAATTCTACTTTTAAATCTATAGCCAGCAAAAATCGTCCACATGTGCACAAGAAGACAGCCCCAAGGATGCTTGTTGGAACACTGCTTGCAATGATGAAATATGATAGCACCCTGAAGGTTCACCAATAGGGAAATAGTAAATGAATAGTAACGTGTCGTTCCACAGAACACTATATACCAGTTAACATGAATGAACTGTATCACTGGAGTGATCCACGCTCATAGAAAACCTAAAGTTAAATGAAAACGGTAAGCTGTATTACAATGAAAATAATATAGCATAAAAACTTTTTTATACGTTAGGCACAAAATATTATTATGTACTAATCTCACACACATATAAACTTGTTATATTTAAAAATATATACATATATATATGTATGTTTGTCAAAATATATTTAAATGTTTGAAGGGAAACACATCAGACTTATCCAGGAAGTAATGATGAGATGGAACTGGGGTCAAAGTGTTTTCAACTATATCTATAATATCGCACTTCTTTTTTAAAAAGACCTTAAAGAGAGATTATAACACAATGCAAAGAATTTTCATCCGAAATGGCATCTCAGGTCACTTGAAATGTAATCGTATCAGAGATGACTGAACATCCCTTCTAAAATACAGCAGTCCTTCTTTTCTTCATCATCCTTCTCTCCTAAACTTGCTTTATTTTTCTTTGTGGCACGTATACCTGTATGTAAAATGTGTGATCTCTCTCTCTGCTGTCTGTGTTTTTCCATCTCCTGCACTAGGGAATTAGGTCCTAGAGGGCTGGAGTTTGGTTTCACCGCAGTCTAGGACTGAGCCTGTCACATGGCAGCTTCTCAAGTAAATATTTGCTGCACTACCTGGGTAGCTGAACGAATTATCAATTCTGGTGGCGGGCAGGCACACATTTTACATTATTTCCAGGACATTTTTGTATTTTTTAAAGTTCTTCTTCACTGCTATTCCAATTTCCTTGAAAAATTCCTCAGAGAAATTGTATATTTTGTGATGATCGGCAGGTTTCGGGAGCCATGGGCCGATGGCATTTTTCTCGAATTAAAAAACAAACAAACAAACAAACATATAAATCCTACTCAGGGCATCAAAGTGAAATGAGGTGATAAAATTCCAGCCAAAAGCAAAGAAACCTGCTCGAAATCTCCTCAACCACATCACAGACAAGGGCATGATTTCCTTTATTACTACTATTGTTTTTAATATTCAAAAGCTTAGGAAAAGCAAGATACTGTAGACTGCAAGTCTGACCTTAAGTTTAGCCTCAAGACAACCATGCTAAACCAGTGGATTAGTAGAGTTTTCAATGTGCTTCTTAATAAGTAAGCAGCCTCAGTTAAAAAACAAATTAGCAAAGGAAAACACTCTCTCTCATCCCCCATAATCAACTCATGAATATATAGAAATGAGTTCAGTCAGGTTGGGCTTCTCTCAACATTCTCAGTAAGATGAGCACATGCATGCCCTTGTCTACGCCCACAACTGCCCCTATTATAAAGCTAATATTCCCAGTAAGTGGGCCCAGCACTGTAATGAAAGAGCTGCCCATTGAGTAAGAGACGGCACTGGGTTGAAGTGTTTGTCATTGAGTCTTTTAGAATAGATGATTTAAAGGAGAAAAAACCTTCCATAGAGTTCACCTTTGTTGGAAGTACTTATGGAGTAGAAAAAGACATGAAATCACCACCAAAAGTGAAATAATTCACGCAAAACACTTCAAGAAAGAAATTTCTGGTGCAACTTGTAAGGTTTCCCACAGTAAACAGTAGATTTGATTCTGGGTTTACAACATGTTGCAGATGAAATTCAAGAAATCTGAATATAACTACTCCTTTTACTACCATGCTTTCTTCTTTCACTTAAAAGAACCTCTTTCCATATATAAGCATTACCAATCTATACATCACAATGTGGAAATTTACTTGACCCAGTTGAAAATCAGACATGTGCATGTGATTGATGGTAGGTTCTTTGCTTATTCATCATGATGGATGGAGTAGGAATTGGTTGTAACCCAGTCCTAAATTCGAGGGGATATTTCCATTAGACATTGTTAGAAATGCAAAAAAAAAAAAAAAACTTGGAAATATCAGCTATTTAAAACTAACATTTATTTCCACTGTTGAGTGGGTCTTACTGTTTACCATATAGGAGTAACCAGGTACATAGCCTGACTTTGTTCTAAGAAAATACATGTCAGAATCATGTGAAATAAAATATAAGTCAACTATGTCTTTAGCCAGCAACAAATAGGGTTAAGTCGTTCTTTGTATACTCTATTAGAAGAGCAAAGGGAGGGCAAATAACCTAGAAAGGAGAGGACAGGAAAGAAACAGATATAGGAAGTATTGGCTTACAACCCTGAAAGCTCCCAAGATCCCTTTTTCATTTCTAAACCCATCCCATCAGTATGGGTCACAGGTGTTTAAAATACTTTTTGCTATCAATTTTTCTATTTTTCTTATGTTTTTTAAAAAAACAACATGCAAATCCCAATCAGTGTTTTATTATTATTATTATTATTATTATTATTATTATTTTATTATTATTTTTAATTATCAAAAGCTTAGGAAAATCATCCTGTTTCTTCAGGACCCTTAAATTGCCAAGAGTGGGAGGTAAACGACTAGTAGGAAGAATAAGTGTTAGAAACCAATGGGCCCCAACATTTGAGCCCTGACCTTATACCCATCCAGGTTGATTTCACATGCCTGTGTTGCAAAATGGCAAAGCAGATGGTTGGAGTAGCAAAGAGTCCAGTAAGAGAGCAAATAAGACAAGTCAAATAAAGTAGCACGAGGGATGTCATGGAGAAGAATCCCCTACCTTTCATAGTTATGTCTAGAACCATTGGTGGCCAAGTGCCATAGATTATCTACCTTCAGTTATAGCAATGCTATCCCCTAGGCAAATGTACCTTAATCTTGTTGATAATTTGTTTCAGATAATTTTTTTACTTAGATTTCTTTCCAATGCATTGTTTAAATTTTTTTTCGGATTCAAATAGAAGATCCCAAACATAAAACAGTTCATAACTAGAAGCCTGAAGCTATAAGTCACCTAATACTTGTGCAAACCATTTTTTAAAGATGTCGATTTGTATTGCGTACTTAAAACAGCATCCTACAAAGTGTGTTATGTTAATCTGCTTTACTTGAGCTCTACTGATCTGTCAAAGACCACTTGATCTCTCATGATATTTTATTTTATATAATTAAAAAAGAAAATAAAGGAAGGTCTCTTGGTTATATATCTTATGGAAACATTGAATTACAGCTAAACATGTTTCTGTATTGGCTGACTTCTCCAAATCTTTAATATGCCACAGCATTCAATATGCTGTGAATGCACAAGAGTGAAATATAGTGTGCAATATTTACCCCAATCTATCTGCATATAGAATTATTTGTCAGTGGAGCCTGCCTCCACAGACCGGGCTTTAGAAAACACAGAGCTAGAATTTAACCAGTAGGTTGAATCAAACTTTGAGCAGAAGCACTTTGTGCTTCTCTGATCACATAAATGAGTGTGTTTTTCTCTTTGGATTGAGACTTCCTCACCCAAATTTGTATATAAGTTAGTGTATAATAGGAAAGGATGATGAAGCCAAATACTCCTTGGACTTGTGAAATACGGAGTTCCACTGTGATAGCAAAAGATTTCTCTCACTGTCTCAACTTCTTTTCTTCCTGGAGAAGTGTATATATATATATATATATATATATATATATATATATTTTTTTTTTTTTTTTGCTGAATCATGGGGAAACATTGCTTAGTGATAACTCATGCTGTACAGCTAGACCTTCTAAGAACTTTTTAACTTTATAAATGCTTCTTGCCCCCAACAACAATGAGCAAGCCAGGAAGCTTCCTTTTAACTTACATTTCAAAGAGTTCAAGAGCATCTTCCAAACTCCCTTGTCTGAGGATGAAGTCTCTAAATAGGCAGTGACTACCTGAAGGCATCCTCTAAGCCAGAGGTCTGTTTCCTTTAGATACTGAAGTCCAATAAAGTCACTTTATAGCCACGGAGGAAATGAACAAACTATTATTCTCAAAGAATGTGACGGCCTTACCTGTACCCTGAAGATAGGAACATTTATGAGTCCTAGGGGACAGGAACAGCCCCGGATGTGATCTGTCTCCAGAGAAACAAGTTGATATGAAGTTTTCCATGGTGAGCTGGAAAACCTGCCACATGTCATCCAGTGCTTATTTCTTTGATAGGTTTTACACTCTGATGCCATTCAGTAATTTCATGAGAGCAAGACAATGGGTTAAGAATCCATAAAAAAATTCCTCTAGTTTGTTAGGGTATGAGTCATCTTTACTATTGAAACTTTTGGTCACAACCTGAATAAAAGAGACAAAACACTTTTTTTGGGGGGGGAGGAGGGGAGTGTTGTCAAATGAGGTGCTTCCATTCAGGAAAGAAAAATAATTAGGGGTCTATTGACCCTCAGTATGTGCTTTGATTGAATTTTCTTTCATTTGAGCCCCTGTGTGTGCTCCTTGAGGGAACCACAGGTTTGTGAGATCTGTCAGTATCAGTTCCTAAGAGTAAGAGTCATCGTGGTGTTAATTAGACCTTCTACACATTGTGGAATCCAGTTCAGAAACAGTAATAACACCTTATGCTTATTGAGCACTTATTCAGCATCAGGCTGGCTCTAAATGCTTCATCTATGTTGATGTATTTAATGTACTCAGTAGCCCCAGTGCAGTAGCTATGGTCGATTGTGCAAAATGGCTGCAATTCTCCACCCTTCCCTGTGTCTGCATCCCTTTGCAACGTAACTCCAGCTCCTTACATTGAGAGGTGGAGTCAATGTCCTCACCTTCTCAATCTGGGATGACTCCCTCATGGCTCTGTGGTTAGACGAGCTGGCTGGGATGGCTCCTGTTACAACTGTAGCAACCAAGGTCCTTGGCCCCCTAAAGGTTTGTTAAAAACTCACTGACACGAAATAGATTGATTAATAGGAGAAAAGGCATACAAATTTATTTAATGTGTACACATGGGAGCCTTCAGAATGAAGACCCAAAGATAAAGGGGGAATGGTCCATTTTTATGCTTAGGTTCCACACAGTATGAGCAGTCATTTAGAAATATGAACAGACAAAAAGGATATGATCTAATGTTAGTAGGCTGAGTGGGGGAAATCCAGTAAGGCCTCTCTTGATTCTTCTAGGCTTCTCTGAGCATGCATTCCTTCTTTCTGGGTGTGGAGTAGGGTCCTCTCTGGAATGGGGATTTTATCACCTACAATCAAACAAGGTAGGTCAGACAGTCTTTATGGCCAGTTTTTACATAGAGTGGTGTTAGGTTTTATGATTGGCTTTCAGGAGAAGGGGCTCTGGTTTCTATGACCTACCTTGCAGAAGAGAGATTCGATGACTAGCCTTAGGGATGGATGGAACTGGGAGGCAGGAGGACAGGAGAAGGTCAGAGAAAAGCTTTTGCTTCTGAGGACTTCATTTTGGGGTACTGTTATTCTGAGCCCCAGCACCTGCATGAAGTCTCTCATCCTTTGGGTAACTAGCCCAGCCTTGCGTGTGGCTGCTGTGGGAGTTGAGGAGAAGGAATGCAAGTACATGTTCTTTTTGAAGTCTAGGCTCAGAACTAGCACAACAATACTTCTACATACTGTTGGACAAAGAAAGGCATAGTGGCCATTCCAGACGTAAAGGGTAAGCAAAGACTCCACCTCTTGATGAGAGCTGGTGCAAAGTGACAATGCAAAGGGCATAAGCACAGGAAGAACCATTCACCTCCATGAGTTTGAAATAGCCATGAATCCATATTGACATCATCTAGAAGAGTAAAAAGTGAATTAGTGTATAATAAATTCACACATCATCTCTTTGTTCAGCTGCTTTAGATGGGGATACTACACAATATTGTAAGTGATTAATTATGGTCTAAACCTATGATCTTTTCACATCAGTCACCCAAAAGTCAACATTGTCCTATTTCCTTACTTACACCATTAGTTCCTTCACTTTTATGGAAGACCTGAACACAATTCATGGTTCATCTTAGAATGAGTGCAGTGAGAATACCACTGCAAGGAGGAGAAACTCTGATGTAGTGCCTTTCAAACCAGAGGTACATATTAGAATTATCCGGGAGATGTTCTCAAAATTATTCCCCCACCCCCATTCTGAGACATATTTTTATTTACAGAGAAAGGAGGATGGAGACAAGCACTATATTTCAAACAGCCCCTTTGTAATCTTAACATGCATTTCCCCAGTTCCCCTTCTTAGCTAAAAATGTCTGCCCTAATATTTGATTGAGTTGTTCAAATCCCTTTGATAAGGCAACATCCTTGTGGTGGTATAATTACAACCATGTGTTCTAATACAAGTTCTGCCATGTTGTAGCTGTGAAACCTCAAGAAAGTCACTTGACTTCTGGGAACCTCAGTTTCTTCATCTCTAAAATTTGAATCATAATAACTTGCTCATCTCAGAAGTTCAAATGAGATAATTCAGAGAAAAAAATGCTCTGCAAACTGTAAAACTCAACAACTGGGAGGAATCATTACCATTAACTACTTCCCTTAATCACACAAAAGCTCTACAACTTGGTCTAGAACATTCTATGTGAAATAACTTAAAAGTGAATCCTACCATCTCCGGATATACTTTAGTCATTTATCTTTCCTATGATCTCTCTAGGTGAGACTTTCCAAATATAGTCAATTCCTATTCTTTAATACACACCCTTATATTGTTGGACTCATGCCAGAGATCTGGAAACAGGTTCAATAGTAGGTAGAGTTAAGGGACCCTTTTGCTGTTACCATGCCACTGGGAACACATCATTTACCACAAGAATTTGGCTTTGTGGTTATTTGGCAGAAAGGTCTAATAATTACTTCTGGTGATTATATATAGGAATGATTGAAAAACAGAATTTTCGAGAAAGAAAAGCCAATCACTTACATGTGTGCTGTGAGGAGGGTTGTAGAACTACATATAGCTTTGGGATAATTACTCTAAATAGAGGAGTGGGATTAGGCAGATGAGGCAAGTTGAATAGCAAGTTGATTGAAGGTTATGAGCTTCCCAGCTTTGTGGACACACACACACACACACACACACACATACACACACATGCAGTGCATTCCTGAAATCTGATCTAGAATATAACATACATGAAGAGCAAGTTGTGGGATAGTATATATCCCTAGATTGCACAAGCCATAGGGAGTAGAAGCTACCACTGGGTTGGGAAATCCACAATTCTTGCTCAGGGGTAGGGTAGGACCACCAGGGTGTAGAATTCTAGGGGAGTCATCTCTACCACAGACTGTGACAGCTTTGGCTCAGAGAGACACTTGTGTGTGCATTGTTTATACAAAACAATGGATAGTTGTTTTAGTTACCTACTTCATTTGAAATTTTTGAATCGTGAATTTTTTGACTTATAAGAAACCTTTACCCTTTTTCCTCAATTCAAAGGGGACAATAAAGACTCAGAAAGGATAATCTATTGTCTAAGGTCACACAGCAATTTAACCCAGGTATATAGCTCAGAATTGGATTGTTTTGTTCTTTTGTCAACACTCCTCAGAAAATCATGGTAGCCACCCAACTGAGCTATTTCCTAATCCCCTTCTGCTAGGAGTGCCCTGTGTTTGCTCATTAGAGTGTTGATGGTTGTTATATTTCTACACTTCGGGGCCTTCGGGGATTCTGCGGGCAACTTCTCAGAAGCCATATTTATGCACTCCCCAAGAAGGAAAGGCCTGCAGTGTCTAAAATAGTTATAAAATGTCTGTGTGATTTGAATGGGGTCTGCTTTTTTCTTTTTCCTTTTTTTTTTTTTTTTTTTTGTTTTTTAAACCCTCTGCCTTGTTTCATTTTATGACCACTGGCAAAATGACGCTGGAACAGCAGGTTGAAATGCCTTTCAAGCGCTTTGATTACCACCATGAAAACAAACTACTTTTTGGCTTTGTGTAGACACAATGTCTGAGAATTATTACACTCAGTCTTTGCTTGTGATTCCATGAAGCTCCCCAATTTTGCAGCAAGCGCCATATTTCAGCCTTCCCAATTCGCAGCCCAGCATACACACAAGATTCCTTGGAGTATCTTTAAGATCTTGGATCATATAAAACAGCTCCTGCTCATAAAAGCACACACAAACTTACCATTGTTGAGTGTTTTTTAAATAGAATCAGGAATGAATCTATGACCTTGTGGCCTTGAGGTGGGAACACTATCTATAAAGTTGCCCAGACATTCGGCCTGTCAGTAGGACATTTTCATTGAACATAGGTATAAAAAAAGAAAAAGCCAGGATAGGCTGAAATTTTTTACATGCCACAGCTTACTTTATACATTTTAAACCTTGTTAACATTTGCTAACAAGAAAGTTAAGAACTTCGAGCTATAAAAATAGGAATGTCTTGCTAACTAAATAAATATATGTGTGAACCTTGGGTTCTGCTCCTTGCTCTGGACCAGCTTGTGATCATGCAAAAGGAAAAAGAAAAAAGAAAAAGGAGCCTAGCTTTGGCTTGTAAAATCTCTAATAAGTCCTTGGAGTTTTCTTTTCTTGCATGTTTCTCAGCGTTTCTGTTGATTTTCTCCTTTGCAGAATTCACATTCACACGAGCCATTTAGTAGTTGACCAACAGTGCAGTTGTGAAGATTCTAAAGCATTTAGATTTGCCTTTTAAATATTAGCAAGATCACACTGAGAATGTAGACACAGCAGAGAGGAGTAAGTACTGGCCAGAGGACATGCATTGACTTTCAGAAACAGAATTATATGGGCCACCCTGGTGTCTCATCAGTTTTTGTCAATTCCCATCCGTGTATATTTTCTAGGAGCTTGTAAACCATTTCCTCTTTTCCGTTTCCTGTTTCCCACTCATGCCGCCGTCACTTCCTTGTAGTAAACAGCTTCCTTGTTGGACTGTAAACAGCATTGTTGCTTTCTTTAGTTTAAGTTAATTCGTGGGCTTTCCCTGAAAAACTAAAACTTGCTCAAGGGTTTTCTCTCTCTTTCTCTTCATCTAATATCAAAGTTTAAATAAATATATACAGATAACATATTGAAGAGAGTCAGCTGGACAATAAAAAATAAAAATAAATTTAAATGAAGCCAGAGATGGTTTAAGTGGATGCATCTTTGGTAGAAAATTACTGTGGTGGCATGAATTGGTTCATCAATAAAATTTTATTTTATTCAGTATAAAATCTGTCTCCACAACCTTAGTTCTCCGAGCTGGGAAAAACAGCCTAGCCCAAGGCAGTGTCAGAGTTCTAAGATCTCAAGCAGTGTGAAAGCCTTTATAATTCACAGATGCTTCCCCACACTTTGTGTAGACAGAGCAGTTAACCTTTACCATCCTAGAAGGTAGATGCTATTATCTCCATTCTACAGATGAGAAGAGAGGTCCAAAGATGTCCATCTTACCTTCCCAAGGCTACACAGACAATAAATCTCTGAGCTAATAGTTGAACCCAGGCCTTGGGCTCCAGAGCCTTTGCTTTAAGGCCTCTTTGGGCACCGCGTGACAGACAGGATATCTTCCGGTTCTCATTCATCAGCCCAGGCAGAATGTCTCTCAGGGATCTCCCATCTAAGACTTTGCAACTCCAAAATCCAATGTCTCTGCTGCTTCTATGCTGTGGTTGGGGCTCCAGAAATCCTTTGTGAGGCTGTCTATAATTCCTTCTCTCTAGGCATGCTCTGTGGCTCTTTTTCTCTCTACAGCTCTGCCACCTCCCCACACTGCTTGCTGCCTATGACATTTCATGCATGATGACATCTCTGCCTTTGTCTCTTCCTCCCAGAGCCTGGGAGGAATCTCAGCCTAGATGGGGCCAGACTTTGACATTTGTTTCTACTCTATTCTCATGAATCCTCTCTCCTCCTTGGCTTGTAGAAACTAAATCCAGCCTCCCTCAAAGGCTCTGCCTGCTTTCCATCTCCCCCTATTGCCACAGAGACTGTCTCAGGGGAATGTGGGAGAAAAAAGAAAATGAAGGTCTGAAACTTAAATTCCAACCACTAGTACTTTCCTCATGTAGATATCCTGGCTTTGTGGCTCTACAGTCTATCGTACCCCCACCCATCCCCAATGAGGACCAGAGACTCACTGTCCTATGCAGGTGCTCTGCCCTCATTTGCTTTGAAACTCTGGAGTCTTGAGTGTTGCCACTTAGCATCACAGTCCTGTTTCCTCAGGTTGTAGCCTGCAGTAAATTACTCCATGGGTCCAGAATAACTTCCCAAGGTGCCTTCATGTCCTTGAGGCAGTGGGTGGCTGTCTCCCTTTGCCCCACGAAGCTCCCTGAATTTGTAGAGACTTAGATAGTCATGGAGATTTATTAAAACCTGAGAATAATCTTAGGATGCAATGCCTGAATCCAAGGGAAGAGCTCTGTGGCTCTGGGGTCTGAGGTCAAGTTCACTAGAAGCAGAGTCTGAGAAGGGATTTGGGGTGTATGTATGTTATTTATTGAGGGAAGTCTCTCAGGGGACAGGGAGAGAGAAGCGGGAGAACAGAAAAAAGAGCTAGCTAAGGATGTAGTCTCAGCTGAAGTCTAACCTCAGCCTGATCACAGCAGGGGCTCTGGAGCATGGATTATACCGTTTGTCTCACCTGGAGATGAGGCGCTGGCCTCTAGTTATTCTATCAGTGAGATAGAATACAGCTGTACGATGCCCCAGTTTGGGGGAATAAACTTTTGGAAAGTTGGCACTTTTGATCAAGACCAATCTTTCACAGAAAGGGTGGTGTGAGCAAGACTCAAGGCAGATGGAAGATGGGTTCTCTGGTTCAGTAAAGAGAATTTGGTGGTACAGCAAGAGCGTTCACTACACAGTTCAAAAGAAACAGACCTATCCTTTCCTGTGAGGAGTCCTTCCAGACAGGAGCCTTTTTTAGGTTTACTTTATTCTTAAGAACCTCCAAATCTAGCTCTAGTCAGCTGGAGTAATATGCGTCATTGGTCCTAGAGTGCCCTCATTCCATACTGGAGTACTTGGGAAAAGTTTTGTGGCCTTAGTGTCTTCCACAGAGTAGACAACTTAACAGGTAGATGTTTAATTAGAATATTAGAATGTAGAATAAAAATACATTAGTGTGTGATAATGCTATTAACATTTCAATTATATTTGAGTAGAAAGGGAAGGAAATCTGACATATTTACTGCTATTTATGACACTCAATTTTTAATGTTGTTCGGAAAGGAGATTAGAGAACTTCAGAGAAGAAAGAGACCTTGGCACCATCTAGTCTGACCCTGTCATTACATGACCCTAGGAGATCAAGTTCTGATGGACTGTGGTTTTATGTGTCCTCCTTTCTCTGAGATGGTGATGGTACTCATGATGGACCCAAACAGTTTTGTGCAGTTCACATACACCTGGAGGAGCTCCTAGAAGCTTCTGGAAGGCCTATCAGATGAGAACCAATCTCCCTGGAGGGGGAGGATAGGAGGCAGTATTAATAGCTTAACCAGATATCTTGCTATGGTCAAAGCATCTTTGGGGGCCATTAGCTCTATACAGCAACATGCTGTTGAAATCTGCAGAAGAGGTGGATGAACCCCCTAGAAGACATCTTAATGGATCCACAAGTCCCTATGTCAGATTCTACTCTTACAAATCTCATCTTGGCCATGGCCTCATCATTCTTATGTGTAAAGGGAAGCTACAGATGCCCACTCTCCCAGAATGTCAGGGTGGTTCTGAGGTTCACATGAGCAGCATAAATATATAGTCTTGTAAATCTGGGAGAAATATTCATGATTGACTTATTCATATCCTCTACTTATTGGCAAATAAATTCAGAACAGTTGAGAAAATTTTCCAGGGTTATAATGTGGAATGAGGCATAAGCTCTAAAGTAAACCAGGTCCCTTTACCCTGGCCTTTTAAATTAAGCAGAATTTTTCAAAATGTAAGATACAAGGGCAAAATCATACATAGTCAACATTCCCACTAGCCTTAAATTTATGG
This sequence comes from Mirza zaza, assembly GCA_008750895.1. NCBI lineage: Eukaryota > Metazoa > Chordata > Mammalia > Primates > Cheirogaleidae > Mirza > Mirza zaza. The sequence goes on along the minus strand of VSMD01037976.1, from coordinate 66,964 downwards.
GGTACCTGGCTCTGCATATCCACGTTGAAAGACTCCAGAAAAACTATGCCAACAAAGTTAACAACAGGTACTTCTTCCACTTTGCTCATATTAGAGACTGAATTTTTTTCAAAATAATTTTCAAAAACTTTTCTGAACTTTCCAACAAGGCACTAGAATATCATTTTATGAGTTAAAAGTGTTTTAGAGTCAAATGCTAGCTCACATCAGGACTAGAGTTAAGCTGCATGGCTCCATTTCAAGTTCACACTAAACCAGACAAGACTGGAAGCCCACACCAAGCCCATGTTCTCAGCAGGCATTGTGTGAATCCCTGCCAGGCATGTGCATCCAGCCATCTCAGACCTGGCAGGATCTTCCCGACTAGAAAGTCATTTTTATATCTGGTTATTTCTTCAAGGAAAAAAAATATAAAGGCTAAAGACCACTCTGCCTTTTCACAGTAAGTCACAATCATCAATTTATTGTATTTTGATGTGACTTATTTATATTATTCCATCGAAGATGTATTTTGGAAATGTTTATGGAATGGAGAGATGAATGAATGATTTATAAAAAAGGCACTCTGTCTGAGAAGGGCTGAGTGTGGTTGAGGAAATCTGTTAAGAATTAAATCATTGTCTAGTGTGAACCCAAGGTCATGGCAGTGAGAACAGTTTTGTTTTTTTAATACTGGAATAATTCTTTATTATTTACAAATATCTGTCTCCAAGCTTTGGCTTTGATAGCTTGCTCTTTCTGGGCAGTAAATAAAAAGTATTTACTCAATATATCTTCACAGAAGCCAAAGTCATTCGATTCCCTCAACTAAGCCCTGATTCAATGCAACATGCTTAAGACAAGTGTGAATTTAAAATAGACAATCAGATCTTCCTGTTTTCTACTTTTCTTCTTAGTCTGTGTTGAAAGAGCAGATGTGTTTTGATTCGCCAAATTTACTTGATTTACTCCTGATCCTGATTGAGATTAGATGGAAACAGAATGTCATTCAGTGAAATCAAACTCCTAAGGGTTTACAACGTGTTTGTTGTATCAGCCTCTGCTACATTGACTCTAAAACTGGCCCTGATTTTCTACCCCACCCTTCATCCATACCCTTGGCAATGTGCCTTTGCAACAACTCCCATTAACAGGTGGAATCGATTTCCCCACCCCTGGAATCTGGGCTGGCCTCGTGGCTTGCTCTGACCAATGGAAAGTGACAGAAGGGTGGTGTGCCACCTTTGAGCCAAGCCTCCCGAGGCCATGCATGTTTTGTTTTATCAAAAAACTCCCTCTACCTATGAATAAGCCTGGGTTTACCTGCTGGAGGGTGAGAGACACTGTGGAGGAGAGCCTCATTGCCTCAGTCTCAAACCATCTAGACAAGTCAACCCCCAAATATATTGGACAATCTATCCAAGATCAGCAGACTTGCCTGCCCCATTTTCAGCTGATCACAAATCTATCAGTGAGCTCAGTAAAAAACAGAAGAACAACCCAGCCAAGGTTGTAAGCAACAATATCTGCTGACTGATTTCAAGAAATTCAATTTTGGCCTGTTTTATTGTGTATCACTAGTTATTAATACCATCTGTATGTACAAATATTAATAGTGTAACTGAGGCAGGAGATGTAAGATTATTGTGTGAGGAAAGTTCTTCATAGCATTTACTTTAGATACTGGAGATTGAACCTGGAAATGGGATAGGTATTTCACTGCAGAAGAGACTCCAGGCATACCTGATAGCTGAAACAAGCACTAGACTGTTCTGTGCAGCCATAAAATATAAAAGTGCTACCAACGCCAGAAAGTTTAAGGAAGACAAATGTTAGACAAAACTTTTCCTAATTGTCCAAGCTGTACAGGGATGGGTAAGGCTGCTTGAGCCCAAGAGTTTGAGGTTGCAGTGAGTTATGATGACACCATTGCACTCAAGCCAGGGCCACAGAGTGAGACTCTGTCTCAAAATAAATGAATAAATAAATAATAAATAAATAAATAGCATTTTGTTTGTATGTGTTCTTATAATAAGTGTATCTTTACATGTCGCATTTCTTAACTTTCATAAATCATATATGATGTATATATATTAGATGCTAAAATACATTTGTATACATACATTGTAAATATATATTTGTATATATGTTTAGATGTATATGTCAGATGCTAATACATATTTGTACATTATTATATATTGTATATAAGATGCTAATATATGCTTTTATATTATATCTTATGTTACACAAATAACTGCATACTTATTTATTTCTATATCTTACATACAAATAGTTTGATTTCTACTGCCCCTTCCTGTTCTAGATTTTAAATCCACCCATGTTTCTTTGTTTCCATCTAGCAGTTACTTTTAACTGTTGCAGGTGATGTTTTCCATTTCATAATTTTTTAAGGAGTCTTAAAATGTTAATGCTCTTTAAAGAAGTGACTTCCTACTGTTACGTGAACGATTGACACTGGGCCCTGAAAGAGGTTTCCACAGGAGACTGAGTACTGTGGAATGAGAGGTGGAAGGAGAGAAAATGCAGAGGTGAGAGCCTCCAGGCTCTTCTGTCTCTGTTGACTACAGGATGGTTCCTCTGAGATTCTAGGAAGAACTGTCTCACCCACTGATCCTGACAGTGAGCAGAAAGAACAGCCTGGTTTTTCAGGTACAGGAGCACAAACTATAGTCGATCTAGAGTGTGAACCAGAGCTCCAGGCCCCAACCTGGCAGCACACACCAGGGAAAGTCCACTTCAATAAAACTGAAGCATCCCTGCCTAATATTTCTAAAAATCTTTATAGGCTACCTCATCCTGAGCCTCATCAATATTTGCGAGGCCTCCTTTTGAATGGCAGGGAATGAAGAAAAGGAAGCACATTTTGGAAAAGAATAGTAAATCTTTCAAAGTCTGTCCCCCAAGCCAAATACAGAATTTTTAAATGTCTCAATAACTGGGAGTCATTAAAATGCTTAGGCAGGAGAATCAGCTATGCGCCAATTCTTCAAAAAGAAGTCTTGCCACTGGCACCCCTAGTTAGAAATAATTACATGGAATCCATCATAATTTAGTTTTACAAAGTCATTCACCATTGAAACCCAATTTTGAGAGAAATCTGGTTACCTTGTTAGGATGGTCTTAAACATGGGTATATATTTTATGGTAAGTATGCACTCACACATGTGACTGTGCTCCACTGCTAGGTTGCATTTTCTATGAGCTTACTTAGTAGGTTATACACCATCTTCGATGGAATTTTTGGCTCCAATTCCTTATCCCTCCTTGTACCCGCACCCTTTCTGTGGCCTCATCATGGGTGGAATCTACTTCCCTACTCTTCATTTAACACTTGGCCATATGACTTTTGTTGGGCAATGGAACACAGGTAGAAGTGACAGTGTAACAATTCTGGGTCTAGATCTAAAAGGCCCTGTTAGACTTCTAGCACCTCTGTCATTACAAGGGGAATTTCTCCTGGGTGACTGCTATTTCTCAGCTCTGGACTCCAGAAGGAACACACATAGAGCAGCCCTCAGAGAGAAGCTGAGTTAAGACAGACCTGAAGCTCAGAGCAGAGCTGCTAACTAAGGCCATTCTAACTCCACCAAGTCTTAGCCAACACACAGATGCTGGCAAGAATAAATGACTGTGGCTTGAAATACCGTGGCCTATTTTCTTACATGTTAAATATATCTTACCTGACTATAAGCTATAATCAGTCTCCACCAAAACATTCATGTTGAAGCTAGGGATATATCGCTACATTATATTTGTTTTTAAATATACATTGCTGCCCTGAAGTATGGTAGAACAGCTATCAAAAGATTTTATAAGGCAGAACACTTTCCAAAACATTTCTTCTTTAGGTCCTTTGACTACAATAATGTGATACATAAGTATGTTTAAATAACTGTACTATGACCAGTAGGAAACATAAACCATTTTTCATCACTTCCCTTAAATACTATTTATTGCAGCATGGAAAATAATGGAGGAGGATAAATGGAACCAATGACTTCCAGCTTGTTTTGAGATGTTTTCATGTCCTCATGGGGAAGAACAGCAATTGGTTGAAAAGGGAACTGGTTTCAGGTTTTGGGGGTCATGTAATATCTCATTAGTCACATTATGCTTGACCAATGTTGATGTGGAAAAGTACTCTGGTATCCAGAGTTGGGTCCTGGAGTACTCAAGGGTCTGGATCCTGCCCTAAATCTCAGAGCAGGTGGTGAGGCTGGGAGGCTGGATGGAGGAAACCTGTACTTAGGCCCCCAGTGGTGGGTACAAACACCAAACCTGACAGGGCTAGTGGGGAGTCTTCAGGCCCCTGGAGAAATATCTGGGTGATGGGCACTTACTGTTGCATTGAGGTCTCTGCACAGGGAGGGAAGATCTGTCCCAGTGTCATGGAGCAGCAGGCAGGAATAGGATTTGCTTCTTTCTAATGTCCCCGCCCTGGTGCTAATGCTATTCCATTAGGCTAGGCACTGCAGTTCTTGTCTAGATTGCAATGTAGCCTGAGGCCATAGGTGACACCAGCCCAGTGGCTCCATGCTAACCCCCTGAGGTGGCAGACAGTTGCTGCAGTGCAAGTCCCTACTCATAGCCCCAAACACTCAGCTCTCAGGTGCTTCTGCTGTCTGTGACAGCCATGCTGCAGCTCCATGCAGAAAGGGAGTAAGACCCCACTGTTCATGCAAATGTGGGCCAAGAAGCCATGCTGCCCATGGGGTCTCAGTCACCCCTCACAGTCCCAGATAGTCCGTCCTCCATCTCACCTGTCCTGGTCTCCCGGAGCAGCAGCAGTGGCTGTGCCTGCAAGGGTGTGCAGGGGAAAGGAAAGGTCTCATTCTCAACCTATGAGCCTCTTGCAAGGACAGAGGCTGTTTGGCCAGTGGGAGAGGATATCCCTCTTTGCTTGCAGAGTCCTGCACAGAGTTTGCGCCCCTGCTGGAAGTGAAGTCACTTTTCACAGTCCCAAGCAGGGAGTTCTCTGGCTCTGGAAAGAACACCCTTTGGTTTCCTTTTTCCCAGGGAAAAAGGGAAACCTCTTTGGTGTGCTGCAGTCTCCTTTCCCCTAGGAGTAGCACCTGCTGAGGGCTCGATTATCTACCTGAGACCAGCCAGCACTGTGCTGCTGCAGCTTCCTGAGCAGGTACTGGGGGAATGTTAGCAGGAACTCCCGGGATGTGGAGTTACAAGGGCTGAGGTTCCCAGAGCAGGACTCAGTCCTGTAATGGCTGTGCTGTCACAGTGGCACCCTGCTGCAGCCACGCTAGTCTGGCTGAGGGTGAGTGACCCAGCATGAGTTTGCAATCTGGTGCAATGCCCTCAAGAAGTCTCCAAATCACCACCCATGCTAAAGTCAGGGTTCATGAGGGCAAAGGAGCTCTCTTAAAATTCAGATTCCAGCAGTCCACAGCACGCATGATGCACCAAAACACTCCTACTTACCCATTCCCTGGAATACTGAGTTCTCCAGGCTCCTAGCTGATCTTGGCTGAGTTATCCTCTCACTACCTTCTTTTTCTGTGCCTCACTTTTTCCTGTGAGTTCTCCATTAGGTCCTAGTATTCTCTCCTTGAGGTTCTATTTGAGGTATGATTATCTGTTTGTAATTTTGGTTCTTCTTTCTAGGGAGAATGGGCATCTGATGTCTGTAGTCAGCCTCTTCCCATATGACTTCTCTAACACTTGCATCCCTGCCCCCAAAGTCATGCCATTGCCTGTGATGATCTTGTCTGTTAATGCATCTTAGTGTCAGCAATACTTGGCCTTGAGTAGACTTTCTGTATACATTTTTTTTTTGTTTTGTATCTTTAGCCAATTCTGTATCTTGAGCCAAGATGCCTCCACAGATGCTAAAAACTGACATAACCCTAAGTTCAGAGGCCTCCTACCAGCCTGCAGCCGAAGGAGAGTTAGTGAAGCAAATCTGTCATTAAATGGAAAGGCTGTGGCAACCAGATCTGTCACTTTTCCCAATGCAGAAGCCATGGGGACAAGCTGCCATCTCACACATGTTATTGTATAGTGCCAAGGCTCTGTCTAGGACTCCTAAAATGACAATGGATAAGAGCTGGCTGTAGCAAAAATGGAAGCATTTCACTTCAGAAGCACCACAAGCCCTAAGCATTATTTTCAGAGGCATGTTCCAAAACCATCTATTAATTTATAAGTATCTTTAAATGACTCTGGATTTCCATTGTCTATACATTGTGTTGAGCAAGGGTTTTGATTACTTTCCAAGGAAACTAGGTAAATGTGATACCTCCCAGGCTGACAAATAACAAAATGTGTCCAAGGGATCTATAATGTAGTAAAAATGGCTAGTAGATCACCAGAAAAATCCATGCTGTTCTGTTCTTTCCTTGGTATTAAGTTGCACTAAGAGGCTACCCAGACAGGGACTACCTTTCCCAGTACTGCCTTGCAGCTAGATAGAGCCATATGACTGTGCTCTGGCCAGTGGAATGTTAGCAGAAGTGAGAAAGCACTTTCACAGGACTGGTCATAAACAAATTGCATGTGTGTGTGCTTCCCCATGACTTTTTCTCCTTCTGATTGACTGAATGGGAATATTTCACAGGACAATCTTGGAAGCCATGTATTAAATATGGCAAAGCTTCCACTATTGTAGGTCCTTGAATTGCCATAAGGAAGAGAGGTGACTGGTGCTCTATTTATCTGTCCAGTACTTTTGTATGAGCAAGAAAAAGGAATCTATTATGTTTGAGTCATTCTATATATTGAATTATGTATTTAAGCTTATTCTAGTTAATGCCAAATGGCAGTTGTGAAAATCACTGAAGATGAAGACAGCCTCTAATATCTCCAAAATTAAACTAAACAGAAAATTTTTTACTTACTGGGTTTTTTTCTTACCCCTTTTAATGGCATTACACTTTCAGGATATATAGTATCTGAAAAAAATTCTATGTGGGAATATGGCTGATCCACTCAAGATTGGATAATCTCTGCTGTCACCTGGCCCTTGGCAATTTCCAGAACTATCATATTATTGGTAGCAGACATCCCTTTCTTTACCTGGTCAGCACCTGTAAGTCCTTATTTGCTCATAACATCTGCATTTTCCTTTGTGGTAATAAGAGATCTCCTATTACACACATTCTTAGTGGGAATAGCAGTTATGATATTCCATTCTTTCTTGGTCAAGGGTTGAGCAAAAAACAAATCTAAGTCAATCAGACCCTGTCTACCTGGAATCTCTAGTAGTCAGATAGAATGTTAGAGAAACTGAAAATTATTACTGCAAATTCATTTTGATAGCTGCACTCTGAAAATCATCATGTCCTGCCTCCTAGATTCTCTGAATTATCCTCAGAACCTGTTTCCTTTAATTCTCTGAACTCCCTCATTTCCTTTTAATAAACAACTTTTTATTTATGTTGCTTTATGTTAGTATCATATGTTTATCTATTGCTGCAAAGCCCAAAACTGAGTGGCTTAAACACAACAATAACTAGTTATTATTTCTCAGTTTCTGTGGGTGAGGGATTTAGGAGCAGCGTACCTGGGTGATTCTGGCTCACGATCTCCCATGAGGTTGAAGTCAGATGTTGGCTAAACCAGCAGTGACAGGACAGTTTAACCAGACATGGGGAGTCCATTTCCAAAGTGGTTCACTCAGATGATTGACAAATTGATGCCGGCTCTTGCCAGGAGGCCTCAGTTCTATTCCTCATGGGCTTTCTTGAATATCCTCGTAAGATCATGACAGGCTTCTCCCACAGAAAGTATCTAGGAGGCCAAAGAGGAAGATGACATAAGTTTTATGGCCTAGCCTCTGGAGTTACATGCAGGAATTAAAGAAATGAGGAGACAATTCTTTAATTTTCCAATTCAAAATAAAGGGGAAAATATAATGAGATGTTTTAATTTTTGTGTTCTTTGTGTTACACTCTATTGATTAGCCAGGGCCAATCTTTATTCAATGTGGGAAGGTTCTATACCAGGGTGTGGCTATCAAGAGAAAAAGATTATTGGGGGTCATCTTGGAGCCCAGTGACCACATGGGGGAAATTTCTGTTTCTCACAACCAGAGAAACCTAGCTGGTGTACCTGATTAAGTAGAAAAAAATGCAGGCTGCTTTCACATATTCTTAAGAACAATTCTAAGAGGTCTTCTAGAAAAATTCAACTTCTTAGAGAAAAGAGCCCAAGAATTTGAAAGTATCCCTTGGACAAGATATGTTTTTAACAAGTGTGTGTTCCTGACATTTGACTGTGATTATAGTGGCTGATAGCAATTAAAAATTTTTCAATTCTAAAGGTGTCCTTAAGTCCTGGGAACTTTTAATAACAACACTCTACAAACTTTGTGATGTGGAGGATAGGTCTAAGACCACTTTCTTAATCATGTCATGTGTCTATAGTAACCTCTTAATTTCTCTAATTTCTAAAAGATTAGCTGCTTCTCCGAGCATGTGTAGTAATACTTATGATATATTGATACAGACAGTCCCTGACTTAACCAGGATTTGACTTACGATTTTCAACTTCCAAGGTGTGGAAGCAACATGTATTCAGTACTTTGAGTACCCACATAACCATTCTGCTTTTCACTTTCAGTACAGCAGTCAGTAAATTACATGATATATTCCAACACTTTATAAACAGGCTTTCTTCTAAACAGGCTGTTTTATAAGCAGGCTTTGTGTTAGATGATTTTGCTCAACCATAGGCTAATGTGAGCATTCTGAGCACATTTAAGGTAGGCTAGGCTAAACTAGGATGTTCTTAAGGTTAGGTGCATTAGATGCATTTTTTATTTGTGATATTTTAAATTTATTAATACAACAGATTTATCAGGATATAACCTCACCTCAAGTTGAGGAGTATCTGTATACCTGTACAAGTCATTGTGTTTCTGCCCCATTAATCATAGCATCAGATTGAAATTACTCCATTTGATAAATTAGAATCAAAAAGAGCTGGGTCCTGTAATCCAACATTCTTGTTTTAAAGATGAATAAACTGAAACCCATAGAGATTATGCAATGTTCCTATAGCTGCACAATCAATTGGAGAGCCAGAAGTTGAACCAAAGTATCACTAATTCCATACCAATATTTTTTTCCATTACATGAGTTTAAGTTGTGCTGTTTGACTAGTGGCTTACCAGTTAGTCCAGTTGCTCCATTTGATAGCCGAATGACAAATAAGAGCATGTCATATTTCCTTCCGACTTTATCAAAAGTAATAATGTAATGAGTATATGAAGAAATTATGCCATATAACTACTTAATTCCACTTTAAGCAGGAAATGGAAATCTGAGGAGCTAATTCTTTAATTTCCCAGTTAAAAATGAAGGCAAAAAGCATGAGATGTTTAAAAAGATGATTTATAGAGTGCACAGACTAATTGTACGCTTCCCTAAGTGAATTATGAAAGTCTTTAACTTCTTCTTGGGATGTGATTATCATCTCACCCAGTGAGTACCCAGTGGTTTTCTGCTTTTACAACCAACATACTTGGAGAATGCTTAGGAGGAGGCTGTCCTTTGGAATAGGGGAGGATCCTTGAGAGGCATAGGGCCAAGAGAGTGAGACAGAAAAATAAATTTTTGTTCTTTCTAGTGTGTTTAGTAAATGGCCTTGAAGATTGCATTTCCTCTAGAGTTCCTGGATAAGCTGGATTATAACTGTTTTTCCTAAAACTCTTAAAATAATAAGATTTGGAAGCATAAGGATTCTTCGCCATGTACCCTCACTTCAAAAATTCTAGATCCTGGGATTTCATATCTACCTCGAATTGAGGGAAAACTAAAGCAGAATTTCCCACTTTAGTACTATTGACATTTGGGAACATATAATTCTTTGTTTTGGAGGGGGGGCTGTCTTGTGCCTTGTGGGGTGCTTAGCAACATCCTTGGCTTCCACATACTAGATACCAGCAGCACCCTTCTCCCAATTGTGACCAAAAAAAAATTGCCTCCAGATCTTACCAAATATCTCCTGGAGGGCAAAAACTATAAGGTTGAGAATCACTGTCTTAAGGGAATATACTAAATCATAGAGGCAGTTCCTAGGTAAACTACTAAAAGCACAGATTTATTTTCTTGGATGCATAATACTCTTGGGGACACTTAATTCACTTTCATCAAAAGGTTATTTGGTGCCCACATTTACTACCCCTTTTCAATATATTACTGGAAGTCCTAGCCAGAACAATCAGGCAAGAGAAAGAAATAAAGGGCATCTACATTGGAAAAGAAGAAATCAAATTATCTCTGCTTGCTGATGATATGATCTTATACCCAGAAAACCCTAAACACTTCTTCAAAAGGCTCCTAAATTCGATAAATGAATTCAGTAAAATCTGAGGTAACAAAATCAATGTATGAAAATTAGTAGCATTTCTATACATCCATAATGACCAAGTTGAAAACCAAATCAAGAACTCAATCCCATTTAAAATAGCTGCAATTAAAATTTAATTAAAATTAAATTTTAATTTTAATTAAATTTTTAATTAATTTTAATTAAAATTAAAAACCCAGGAATACACTTAACCAAAAAGTTGAAATATCTCTACAAGGAAAATTACAAAACACTGATGAGAGAAATCCTAGATGGTACAAACAAATGGAAAAACATCCCATGTTCATGGACTGGAAGAATCAAAATTGTTAAAATGACCATACTGCCCAAACCAATGTACAAATTCAAGTGCAATTCCTGTCAAAATACCAACATCATTCTTCATTGAATTAGAAAAAAACAATCTTAAAATTCATATGGAACTCAAAAAGAGCCTGAATAGCCAAAGCAATACTGAGCAAAAGGAACAAAGCTGGGTCCCATTTATTTACTTTAAAGCTTCTGCACAGAAAAGGAAATAATCATCAGAGTGATAGACAACCTACAGAATGGAAGGAAATGTTCTGACAAAAGAGTAATAACCAGATCTACAAATAACTCAAACAAATCAGCAAGAAAAATACAAACAACCCCATCAAAAAGTGAGCAAGACATGAACAGAAGATTTTCAAAAGAAGATAGAGAAATGGCCTACAAACATAGGAAAAAAATGCTCAGCATCACTAATAATTATAGAAATGCAAATTAAAACTACAATGAGATACTGTTTTACCCCTATCAGAATGGTCATTATTAAAAAGTCATAAAACAATACATGTTGGCATGTATGAAGAGAGAAAGGAATGCTGATACACTGTTGGCAGGACTGCCAATTAGTACAATTTCTATGGAAAACAGTATGGAGATTCCTTAAAGAAATAAATATAGACCTACTACCATTTGATCCAGCAATCCCCCTAATGGGTATCTACCCAAAGGAAAAGAAGGCATTATATCAAAAAGATACCTGCACTCACATACGTATTACACAAGTGTCCACCAATAGATGAGTGGATAAATAAAATGTGGTATATATATACCACAGAATATTATTCAGCCATAAAAAAGAATGAAATCATGTCTTTTGTAGCAACTTGGATGGAAATCGAGGCCATTATCCTAAGTATCTCAGAAATGGAAAATCAAATGCCAAAGTGGGAGCTAAGCTGTGGGTATGCATGGTTATACAGAGTGGAATAATAGACATTGGAGTCTCAAAAAATGGGAAGGTAGAAGAAGAGTAGGTGAAGGATGAAAAATTATCTATTGGGTACAGTGTACACTATTGTGGTGATGGGTGAACTAAAAGCTCAGACTTCACTGCTATACAACAAATATATGTAGCATAACTATACTTTTATCCTGTAAATATACTGAAATTTGAAAAAATATTTATTCCCCAGCTTTAGCAGCCACAATGCCCAATCTAAACAGTCCCTGTCCTTGAGAAGGTTTCATCTATTTCGTAGTTGTGCTGTCACTCAGGCTATAGTTGGATTAGTTTGATTTATTTTCTCCCAAAATTTTTCAGTGATGTTTTAATTAAATTCCCAAACCTCCAAGTTTGGAGCCAAGTACAAAAAATTAAATAATGTCAAGACAATGTCAACCAATTAATTAAGTCCCCAAAATACCATCAGAAGATGTTTTTGACTGATAAATTAGCAGTCAAACTCACAAACAAAGGGAAACAGCCTATGTTCTAAAATTAGTTCTGATTTTCTCCTAGATTTCTTGAGAGTTTCATGAAAAGTAAAAAAGAGTTTTCTAAAACTGGAACCAAATTTTTGCTAGGATAAATTATGTTGTTCACTTTGCCAGCCTGAGTAGCTTCAAGGGTGGATGTGGTGACACATGAAGCTCCATCGAAATTGCTTTCAGGAAGATAAGAAAGATAATAAAAACAGGGATGGACTGTTCAGTTCCTGGATCTGCTTGAACCTGAAGTCACGAACTTGCTAACAAGTGAAATGAAGGCATTTTTAAAGGCTCATCTTCCAGAGAGCCCCGTGGTAATTTTAAGGCAGATTTCCCATCTAGACCTTATGATGTCGATTTATGAAAATTGAATTGGAGTCTTGAATCACTCCATAAATTTTAACTAAAACAATATACTCCCATTTTAAGTATTTATGGCCTCTGCCTCCCTGGGCTTTAGAAGTGAATTTTTGGAGGCATTTGGAAACTTAAAAAAAAACATAAGCATGCACTTAAAACTTCTTTTTAAATTACTGACTCACCCTCTAGCTAGAGAAGAGAAATCCCAACGAACCAATCTGAGATTTAGCAAGAAGAAAGTACTTAAGGAGAATTTACAGAGGAGCAGGAAAACTGAGGTGAAAATAGCTTTTAAGAAAAAGCTAATTCTGAATAAACTCTTCTGTGAGAAGTGAGAGGATTTAGTTGGAACACATACCCTCAAAACTTTGGAAATAAACATGTTAATGGGAAAAGTGACTTAGTACAAAAATGTGGGTTTTAGAGTCACAGTAGTGTCCATATTCAACTCTGCCATTTATTAGCTATAAGACCTTGGGCAAATTACTCAATCCTTTAAGTTTAGGTATCCTAATTGTAAAGTGAAGTTCTAATCCACTACTTAAGTGTGTTTTAAGGACTAAATGTAATAATATATCAAAAGTGTCTTTTCCATTATCTATGTCTCTTATAATGCAGTCACAAATTTAATTTTCATTTCTTCATTTTGTTTCCATCTGGTTAAGTATGGGAATAAATTATGGGGATATATTATGGTAGATGGTAGTGAAACTGAAATATATAAATACATTGAAGACACATATAAATATATATACACATACGATGCTGTGAATACACACATGTGAAGCAGAAATGCTATGTAATCTTGGGAACATGAGCACTGGAATCAGATTGTTTCCATTTGAATCTCGAATCTACCACTAATTGTGTTATCTTCGGCAGGTTATATCACATCTCTGTGTCTCAGTTTCCACATCTGTAAAAAAGAGAGAAATTATATTTTCTACTACATAGAATTGTGGTGAGGGCTCTAAAAGATAATGAAAGACAAGTAGTTAGCACAAAAAGGGCTCTCAGTAAACAGTGCATATTATTATGGAGACGATAATGCCCATAGCTCATGATAATAGTACGTGCATAACACTTTAGTTTCTGTGTGCGCACGTCAAAATTTGAGGGATCTTTCTAATAAGTGCTTCCTATTAAAAAGGCTCTGCTCTATTCATTATGATAAAATTTAATGTGATCGTTCCCCATGCCTGTCATCAAAGTCAAAATTTGTCTTTATGCTATATTGTTCTGACTCTGACTTTGATAATAACTAAGAAATTAAACTCAAATGTATTTGGCTCTGTTTGGTTATTTCTTTTCAGCATTCGCCCTTTAATGTACCATTTCTGTAGCTGGGTGCCGTTTTGTTGTTGTGTGCTATACATTATGGAGCAAGTGACATAGCTTAATTAACACCTATTGTTCTTTTAACGTGCTTTGTGTTGCAAGTACATGTGGAAACATTTTTGTCTTTTGGAAGGATACGTAGAGAACGCCACACACACCACCACTGCAGCCATATGCATACCCTAAAGGTTGAACAAGACACAAGAAAGACAGGTGAAAGGCAACTGTCACAAATGATTTATGCAGCCAAAACTGGTTTTGTGTCTAAAGTGTTGAGGTTTAAAAGGAAAGCAAGCAACAGTGAGGAACAGTGTCATGAGAGATGTGTTTATAGTTTTGGGGATGGGGTGGAGAGAGCTCAAGGGGGTTTACATAGCCCAAGACTTGAAGAAAGGAATATACTATCACATGAGCAATAAAATGAAGGGCAGTGTTTATCAAACCAAACTTTGGATTTTATATGCTTTCTCTTATTCGATTTCAAATCAATATTGTAAGATAAGGATTATTATGATGACCAATTTAGCTCAGAAAACTAGATCTCAAAGAGCTGAAATACTTGGCCAAGGTCACAGAGTTGATTCATTGTAAAATCAGGTCTGGAATATCCCATCAAAAGGTTAGAGACTCTTGGCTACTCTTTTATTTTTTTCTAATGGCCTGGCAAGGTTAATGCCATTATCTCCATTTTCCTGAGAAGAAAACAAAGTTTAGAAAGCATAGGTGACTTCCCACAAATCAGCAACTGGAAAAGGCCAAAATTTGGATCCAAATGTGAGTCTGGGTTAATACTAAGTCACAGAAGACATTTGTATTTGCTATTTTTCTAGCTATAGAGTATTCATATGGCAAGTTGGATTTCCCTTTGAAGGATTACAATCAATAAGCTGCATTTGTCCTGTGGAAGAAAGAAAGAATTATGGCCAGCCCTGAGAAAAGGAAGAGTGAAGTGAGGAAAGTTTGTTATAGACAATTTTTCCCATAGGTCTATGCCCTCCCTTCAGTTGGCCTGTCTCCATCTGTCTATATAACTTAGCTAATTCCAGGTAACAAAATGACCCCAAAACTCAATGGCTTCAAACCATAAACTTTTAGTGTTGCTCAGGAGTGTATGAGTCAACCAGGCATATCTTTTGGTCTTGGTTGAGCCGACTCACATCCCTGTGGTCAGCTGTGGGTCGGGTACAGCTTTGCTGAGGTACACTGTGCTTTTTTCCGTGCATTTTAACCAGTCAGCTGTTGGCTAGGATACATTGTCTTTCCTCAATTTTGCCTCTATACTTTAGCTAGCCTGAGCTTGTACATAATGCTGACACATTTCTGAGAGAGCAGGTGAATACCACAAAAACTCTTGAGGGCAAAGCTTGGAACTAGCACATTACCTCTTACCTGTATGCCATTAACTAAGGCAAGTCACAAGGACATACTAAACTCAAAGGGATGGCAAATAGAAGCCCCTTTTTTCCATAAGCAAGTTGATAATTTATTTTAGAGGACTTCAAAAATTATAATGCCATGAGAAAAATAAAAGAAAACAGGATAAATCCAATGTATATGGCTGATATCACATTTTAGTCACTTTTTCAGAAGCTTATGCTACACAGCCATTTCTCACATTTCTTCATGGAATTATGCTATTTTGCAGTGCAATGATTTCCAAACCTATGAATAGGATGTTTCAGAAGCTCATCCCACTGAGGCCAACCCAGCCTGTCCTACATTTAGCCAGTCACTTCATAGACCTCAAGTTCCAACTCTCTAGCACAAACCTACATGCATCCATGCTGATTAGAACATGATTAAACATCACATTCAGGAATCCATGTTTGATATGAGGAGCTATAATGACACATCGCAAAAAAGTAGAGAATTTTTCCTTTTTTCAAGTTTAATCCACAGCTCTCATAAATTGATCAGCCAAATTTGTTCTCACTAAGGTGTAAATGATGATAGAGTTTGATGTACCACCCCTATGTGAATGCTTGCATTATACCATGTAAAGCTATCATAGGAAGATTTCCACCATCATTTAATCACTTACAGCATCCCCAAAAGACATTTCTGAGATTAACCGATAACTCTGTAAAAATGTATGCCTCAAAAATCTATTGATAAATCTCAAAATCTGAGACCAAAACATATTTCCTTCTCTTCCAAGGCCGTCAACTGGATGGGGGGAAACCAAACACTTATGAAAGGGTTAAAGAAGCCAGTGGGGTTTTCCATGAGTAAGATAAGTTTCCCTTGCCCTTTCTATTCCTGTCAGTGTACCACCTTCCTGAGAGCAGAACAAAATAACCAACTTTGGGAAGTGTCAAAATAAGGCTTGAAAAAAAGACAACAGAGGTGAAACATGCCTTTCTTTCCACCTAATTCCTTACTTCTGTCTTGAAGAATAAAAACCACCTCCATAACTTGTCCGAAAGCATCCCTGGGGGTTCAAAGGAAGGAGCTAAACTGGGAGGAAGGGACTGTGTTGGTGGTTGGGCCCCCACAGAACACATACTAGACTGATTAGGTCTAGACAGAGCTGGGAGTTGTACTGAGAGCTCCCAACTCCTTCCCCCTTTGGGAAAAAAAAAAAAAGCTACCATACATACATATATTTCTTTTTATTTAAAGCATAAACATGTTCCAAGGAAAAAGATGGACAATACCAAAAGATTTGGAGCCATTGCGAGCTGTACATTGTTGATGGAAATATAAATTGATACATCTACATTGGAAAACTGCTCAACTTTATCTATTAAAATTGAGCAAAAGTCTTCCTTATAACCCTGAAACTCCACTTCTAGGAATATGCCAAACAGAAATGTGCACATATGTTCATCAATAAGCATGTACTAGTATATGTATAGTAGCACTGTACTTGTAATAGACCTAAATAGGAACCAAACCACATGTATGGGGATAGAAATCTGGAAATGTTAACTTTGATGGGGAATGACTACAAGGGAGAATGGGAGGGGGGCTTCTGGGTGCCGGTAAGGCTCTGTTTCTTGATTTTGGAGAAGGGGTGTTCAGTTTATGAAAATTCATCCAGTTCAATTACAGTAGGTGCACTTTCTTACATGTATATTATACTGCAAAACTTTTTTTTTTAATGTTATATTCTAAAACAAATTAAAAATCTAATTGAATCAAAGTAAGACCAAAACCCACAGTGCTAAATAATGCAGGGACCATCACATTGCCAGCCTCCAATACCAGAACTATTTGAAGGCATCAAAGAGTTGAATTTCTACAGGTCAACTGGAGCCCAAAACACTGCATACAATGCAAACTACCACAGTTAGGCTCACCAACTGGAGTTCTCACAACTGGAAGGGCTGGGTGGGATTTCACTGCTCATGAGGGAAGGTAAAAGAAAGCTGAAATTCCTGCCTGAAATTACAACTGTGTAAAGTTGACTGGTTAACAGGGGAGCATATACCACCCATGGCTAGAACATGCAGAAGCCTAAGACTGGCACAGTAATGGAACCATTACTCCCCTTGTCACCGTAGAGCAGGAGTCCCTAGACGCAGCATAAGTTCTGCTTCTGCACTGAGAACCTGTGGGGACTCAGGTTGAGGCAACTGCAACAACACCAGGGAGAAATAAGCAAGAGAAACAAAAACAACCTACAAAATAAAATTCCAAAACAAAGGACAAAAACTAACAAAAGAAAATGATTAACAGTAAAGAAGTAGGAGATGAAATGATTCTTGAGAAAATGAAAATGGTAGAGTGTTCTCAACATGAATTTTAAAAGTATATTTATGTCCTTTGAGAGAGAGAATAAGAACATTCATAAAAAGTATATTAAAAGTTTTAAAACAAATATATTAAAAGTGAATATGAAGGAAGATAAGAATCAAGAACAGATGAATATAAAACATGACAAAGAACTAGCTGATAATGTGCAAAATATATGCGACACTTCATAATATTCCCCAACTGGAAAATATCCAAATATCCATCAACTGATGGATATGTAATATATCCATACAATGGAATTTCAGCAATAAAAGGAACAAATTACTGTTATATATTACAACGTGGATAAGCCTCAAAGATACGCTAAGTGAAAGAAGCCAGATGTAAAAGACTACATAGTGTATAATTCTGTTTGCAATGATCTGAATGTTGTGTTGCCCCAAAAATTCATGTGTTGAAAGGTAGTCACCAGTATGATGGGGTTAGGAGGTGAGGGCATTGGCAGGTAATTAGATCATGAGAGCAGAGCCCTCATGAATGGTATCGGTGCCCTTGCAAAAGAGACCCAAGAGAGACCCCTTACTCCTTCCACCATGTGAGGACTCTATGAGAAGGTGCTATCTGTGGACCAGGAAGCAGCCCTCACCAGACGCTGAAACTGCCAGCACCTTGATCTTGGACTTTCCAGCCTTCAGGACTATGAGAAATAAATTTCTGTTGTTTATAAGCTACCCAGTTTATGACATTTTGTTACAGCTGCCTGAAAGATGCCATTTATATAAAATGTCCAGATAAAAGCAAATTTACAGAGACAGAAACCCTTAATTCTCCTTCCTCGGGATTTCTGATTCACTTATTATCTTTTTGTGAGTACTTTTGGAAGTTTTCTCAAGGTCTATGTGGAACATGGTGATATGTAAATAAGCAAAACCAAAAACGGATGTGTATATATTGTCTGTGAGTGATAGAGAAACAGAGAGGTAAATAGAGGGTGGAAGAGAAAGAGAGGAAGGACAGGAGATTATTTATTATTTATCTTGTAAGATCCAATAGGATCTCTGTTGTCCAAAACCCCACCCTTTAAGACATATGGGATAAAATGTGTTGTAGCCTAACCCTCATTTAGAGCCACATAACCAGTCTAACTGCCTTCACTAATGACAATAGTATGTTGAGGGGGAGGGAGGTTTTTGTCAGAAAGATGCCAATGGCTTTCCTGGCTGCATTTTTCTTTTATCTATCTTTGTGTAGACAACACGTCAAAATGCTAGATTTGCTCCACTTGGAATAGTCTTATCTGGAGTAAATGTATAGTCCTTTGGCTCAAAGATGAGACATTCAGGGTTGATTCTACCCTTAAATTCAATAATCAAAATAGCCAAATTTAATCTGAACATGATTCAAGACATTGTGCTTCTGCATCCTGTATAAGTCCACCAAGGACTGACCTGAAGGCACACCACATAGAAGTTTCTTCCAGTGATTCCCAGTCTTGGAAATTAGGAATTGAACCAAACTGATATCCATGCAATGCCCACAGATGGAGAATTCACTTTCCGTCCAAGTCCAATTAAGTCCAGTGTATTGATATCTGGGATTGGGACCAGGACCTTGCATGCACCCAATAGTTGAGAACAGAACTCCCTATTCTAAAAAAAAAAAAATAAGGCTGAATAAAAAGGCTTTTCTTTGAAGTATTGTGTAAAATCTCATGGGGTGGTTATAAGGATTTGTGAAATATTAAAGATCTTTGAGTTTGGAGAATTGGCATTGTAACAGTAAAAATTTCTGTTTCTTTTTTTCTACTTTTCTTAATAACCCTGTTACATGACCTTCTAAAGTCTTTGTTCCCTCAGGAAACATTAGCTGATTTGCAATAGTCTGTAATAAAACTTGGAAGAGATACCCATAGCAGTGCTTCAATAATCATGAACGTTGCTTTTAGCTGCAATTTTCCAACAAAGCATTCGTATAATTAATTCTAAACCCTGGAATAATGCTTTGGCCTAGAGTACAAATGTCCCCTCATGTTGTTTGTGGTGTGGGCTTAGCATTCTGCTCCTTGAGTTTCTGTAAGCCTTGTCACTTGGCACATGCATGACCTTAATCTCTAAATCAACCTCATGGATTCAGGCACAAGCAGTATGGCCTTATTCCTGGAAGTACAGATCTCTTCCTGGCTGGGGCTTCACCTTCAGCTTGAAGAATTATAATCCCACCCTCTTCCAAATGACACAAGATCAGCCTGTTTGCTCACTGAAGGCCATGCTTCAGAGGATACCGTGATTGAAGTTGCCTGTTGGCGCAGTCAGCATTCCAGTGTTCCGTGATGATTGTGAGTCAGCATCTGTCTGCTGATGGCCACTTCTCTGTGGGTTTCTCCCAGCTATGCCATCTCCTCCCACTTCCACAATGCACATTTATTTCTCCTACGTAAGGACCCCAAGAGAAGCCATTCTCCAAACTGACCCATATACCTACCTGTCATAGAGACAGATTGCTTTCTTGGTAAGAAGTGGCCACCTGGTTGAGTCCTAAGAATTCTGGAAGGGAGACTATCTTTCCCTCTCTTTGTTGAGCCAAATGACTTCTAATTAAGATTGTTTTCTTCTTTTTCAGTTTTTGTTGTCCTCTTAGCAATCAGACAGAACGTGGCCCACCCACCAGGTACCTTTAAAGAAAAAAACAAAAGCTATGGAACACTAAAAAAAGGTTGAGCTGCGTAAAGGATTTCTAAAAGCAAGAGCTGCTTCTATGAGTCAGGAAGAAAATACAGATATTAGTTTGTAATGAAACCAGGAGCTTGAGAGTCATTCAGCCAGAGGCTACAGACCCCCATGGCAGTCCTCATTTTAGAGACAGCACACAATTTCCATCTAAGAAATACTGTGTAGAGAAACAGAGAGAGAAAAGAGTAAAAAGAGGACAAGAGAGAGAAAGAAAGGAAGAGGAAAGAAGAATGAGATTAAGAAAAGAGAAGTAAAGAAAGGCGAGGCTTTCTTTTCCCCAATTTGCTTATGGTGGGTATTAAAAACAGTTCAGGGACTCTAAAGAGGATCCTCAGAAATGTACCAAGCTAAGATTTGGAGCATCCTTGGTGCATGCAGTGTTCCTACATGTTAATCTATGCTAAAGAAGATAAACATCACTAAGGCAGCATCTTGGTAGCTGCATATACTCATGAAGGTCTGCACACTGAATAAAGACCTCCTGTGTCACCCTGGTCTTCTGCCACCAGGTTGAAGACTCTAATGGTTGCTTTCTTTTGGTCTTAGTCTCTAGCCTGGGGGAAAATAACCACAAGGGCCCTCTTTCTGATGATGCTAGCACAATTTCCAAATGTGGAAATTTTTTCCAGCCTAACTCTGGCAATTTTGCTTGTCTTTGTGATCAGCTTTTTTGGGTCAAGAAAATGAAGAATCTTTTAATGAGTCTGTTCTCCTTGAACTGGACTGGGTTGCCACTGCGATCCCTCAACATTTGGTGGCAGCTCTGATGAACAAAAACAATAGGCTTTTTTCCTAAGCTCACTTCAAGATGCCTTAATAGGAAACACATTCTGCATTCCCCATGTGCATGTTTTCAGTGCAAATCTTTATTTAATTTTAATAGAGAATTCAGTCCAAGGGTTCTTCCTGGTAACAAAGGGTATTACTGATGGGGACACATCCCCAGGGGATCTTTCAGATGCAGGCTCCTTAGGGGGCATTTGAGAGAACAGCAGTGCCCAGGTCCCCGAGTCATGTTGGCATTTCTGGAAAATGATCTGTTTCCCTTGGATATACATAGTTTTTCTAAGCAAAAACAGAAAAGGAAGAAAGAAAGGAAAGAAGAAAGGGAGGGAGGGAGACAGAATAGAATTTCTTAAACTAATCATTAACCTTTAGGAATTCATGCCTGTGCTTACCTTCGCTTTCCAGACAATAAGTTCCATTTTGTTTCAATTGATAATTTGAAGGGAAGACTCTGCCAGCTGAGAAAAAAAAAAAAAGAAAGAAAAAGAAAAAAGAGAAGGATGTGGGAGAAAAACTTCATGAATTCTTCACTGCAGCCAGCACTTGTACCTTCTGGGTAATAGAGATTCAGCGTTATCTTACTTCCTGTTCATTTCTGAGAAGCAACATTCCCCTGGATTCTTTCTTGCTCTTTGGCTTCACCTAATTCTCCTCACCTGTCCTCACCTGTTCTCAGCAGTGAGGAAGCTAAGATTGTCACTCTTCATTTTGCCCAGAGTCACCACTTGAAGCAGCCTTCTTTGTCGCACAGAATCTGGGCACCTCCACCTGCAGGCTGTAGACTACATGGTCTGGTGCTGTTTGCTTTGGAGGCTTTACCCCCAGAACCATCCAGAGAACCTTTTGTCATCCTCTTGGGTGGGTTTCTGTCATGTTGAAACTGGGATTAGAAACATAGTTTCATGCTGCCATCTGTTAATTCCTATTACACATGCCCGTGGGCAGCCAAGAGCCACTTGGGAGGGTCGGGGCAGAGGATATATCTCAACAAGGAGACCCCTAACACATAACTGCCGCCATGTGTCACTCTGTAAAGTGAGACCAAAAGGGGCATAAGAGAACAAAGGAGAAGCCCATTCTCTGTCTAAGGAAAGCACAGATGCTATGAAGCTTGTTAAATTTGCCCTATCATGACCTAAAAAGAACATACACATTTTTATTAGAATCCCAAGGCAAAGAGTCATTGGATAGAGTGTTCCTCTCACCCCAATGTAATCCATGTCTCTCTTTACAAGATATTGGGAATTTACATGAGAAATAGGGCAGGCCATGAGCAAAACATGAAATGACTGATATTCTCCTTTTACTTTTCATGCATTTTCCTTCTAGCTCTGGACCCCACCTGTACTGCTGATCAAAATTTCAATGTTTATAAAGAGCTGGTGTTCAGCTAGGATTAGGTCAGGAGAGCAGAAAGTTGAGTCATTGTAGGAAGGCATTGAACTTGGCTTAGAGGCTTAATTATCTCCACCCAGACCTCCACTGATGAAGATAAAGCCTTTAAGCCAGGTGAATATTTATCAGTGGCATGGCAGGGTGTGCCAGATGAAGAGCCTTAAATCATATAAATCAAATTGTAAATAAGATTCCTGCCTTGGTTTCCCTGGGAAAGTCTTGATTAATATTGCAAATGTCCACTTTTTGGAGCACCCCCCTGTGGTGAAGTGTTTGGTAATTACAACCAGCTTTGAGTTCATTGCTTCTCCTTGGAAAACACAGAAGACCTGTGGGACTTGAAGAGCTATCATCTGAAACTTGAAAATGGGGATGACATCCTTTTCCTGCCACCTGCCCAGACTCCAATAGTTGGTTTTATATAGACTGAATAATTCCTCACACATACTTATCTTTCAGGTCCTTTCCTTATTTCATCTCGAAATCAGAGTATTAAAAAGAGCCACGGGCGCGGTGGCTCAAGCCTGTAATCCTAGCTCTCTGGGAGGCCGAGGTGGGCGGATCGTTTGAGCTCAGGAGTTCGAGACCAGCCTGAGCAAGAGCGAGACCCCATCTCTACTATAAATAGAAAGAAATTAATTGGCCAACTAATATATATAGAAAAAATTAGCCAGGCATGGTGGCACATGCCTGTAGTCCCAGCTACTTGGGAGGCTGAGGCAGCAGGATTGCTTGAGCCCAGGAGTTTGAGGTTGCTGTGAGCTAGGCTGACGCCACGGCACTCACTCTAGCCTGGGCAATAAAGTGAGACTCTGTCTCAGAAAAAAATAAAAATAAAAAAAAAATAAAAAGAGCCGAAGTCACCCAATGCTTCCTGACTAAGGAAACTGCTCACAATTTCTAAACATCAAAAAAATTAGAATATTCCCCATATCCACAAGCACATTTCTCAATGGTATTTTAAAGCAAAAATGAAAATTGGTGAGGATAAGAATGCTGCAGCCTCACCCTAGCATGAACAAAATGCTAATAAAAATCTCTTCTTTTTGCTTGTTTTCAGACAGAAGATATGCATTACTGTTTATTTGAGAGCATCCCAATATTGGGGGAGGGAAAAAAGTTCCTGTCTTTTTGTTTTCATTGTTTTATTAAAAACATGCTCTACAATGGGACTGCTTCTGAAATAAGTTTCTAATTCAACTTCCCATATTATATTGCAGAAATCTAGGGTAAAATTTTGTTTGATGTGTTAAGAAAGCATGCAACCATTAGAAAGTAATATGGAGGTTGCTAGAAGCAATATGAGACCACAGTTTCCTAGGTATTTCAGGTAATGATTAGCAGGCTAAGCTGTTGGGTTCAACCAGAAAATTCTTTAGTTATATCTTGCTGTATATCGGGAACTGCCTTGGTTTGTGTTCCATGTAAGAGGACAACAAACCAGTGTTCCAGTTAGTTTTTCCAATGGAAATAAAGAAACCATGGAGATATTCCTACATCCATCCCTTAGCCAAGACCATTTAAATTGGAGTATGGATGGTCAAGGAAGCTAGGGTTCTCCCAATGAAAGATGTGCAGGGTTTGGACAGCATGTGCTTTTGTTAATTTTAGCAAAGAACACCTTCCACTGATGGAAAAGATCTTTTACACATAGTAAGTATATGGTTAAAATTCAGTCCTGACTCTGCCTTGCCCTTTTTCGAGTGGGTCAACGTGTCAATTATTCCTTCCTAATGCCTTCTGGGTTTGGGAAATGTTCAAACTATCTCTCCTTCCTGCTGCAATTAGATTTTGTAATGAACACATGTAAGGGCCTGCCTAGTGATTCTAAAATATTCTATTTTCTCTGGGCCTCCTCTGACCTGCAAGTCCTAAGGATACCTTTGTTATCTTTTGAGGCTTGATTCTCTATATGTTTCCTTTTCTGGAGGTGTTGGAAGATTCCTCATTCTGCTTCCAAACCTTGGGGCTGGAAGAAATCTTCCCAGGTCAAATCTCTGAGGAAGACAAACTCTGAGAAAAATGGAGTAACTTTTCTTCCAGGTCTTCTTAGGTTGTCCTTTCAAAAAATTCCTCTGTATCTATGGTTGTCTGGCATTTAAATAAAAAGGATTTATATGCTAATACTCGTATTCCTTTATCCCTACATAACCACTCTTTTTGGGATTAAAAAGTAAAATACTTTATTCTGTTCCTTGACTCTGGAATCCATATCTCTTTTGATAATAGCATGTTACCTTCTTATCCTCTGCCCAGCTTTCTTTTCTTTCATATCATTGTTATCAAACATTCTATTAGTTTCACCTATTTACCTTGTTTATTTCTCTTCCACTAAGTCATAAAGTCTGTGAATAAGAATTTTCATGTGCTTTGTTGACAGCCATGTATTCACTACCTAGAACAAGTGTGTGGCATGTAGAATGCTCTCAATAAGTGTTTGTGGAATGAATGAATTTCATGATGTTGAATATGAGATGTGATATCAGGCAACCAGCAATCACCCTGTATATTTCCATCACCAGGCTGAGTGCTCAGATATGCTCATCAGTGATCCCTGATGATAGCCTGAGGCATCCACTTTTTAGATCCAGAGAAGAGTGGACCCATCTCCCACCCAGCATCACTTCTCCCAGCTCCTAGGGAGAAGGAGCACATATTCTCATGGTTGCTCTCACTCTGAACACCTTCTACCTTGGTCTTGGGTCATCTTGGCATGTTCCCATTTTGGACTACAATGATCCAGGTTTTGTAAATTTTTACACTCACCCACAGAGTGTTAATAAGAGTTGAAGGAGCTAATTCAGGAAACACAGACAATTTTAAATTAAATTTTAGGGATAACTGCTCTGAACATATCTTTTGGCAAATTTGCCCTATTGTCAAGCAACCTTCTTATTTTTCTCTTTTTTCTCTCTGCTCCCTGACCCTATTTGCAGCTCAATGATACCACTGGAACAATTTGAGGAACCACATAGGATACAGCTCAGAATTGTCCATCTCAGGAACAAAAGGAAAGCATACAGTCACTGGCTTCTATCTTCCTCCATCGGTCAAGTATTACCCCATGGGCTGTTAACACCTTTCCATTTCAGAATTGCACATGCTGAGCAGATTCCCAGTTGGTGTCCCATGCAGTGAAGAAGGCCCAGAGCAGAAAGCAAGAAAGATTAACCTTGTAGCTAATGTGAACTTCTGCCAAGTTCCACCTGTGTAAACTATCTAGCCATGGCAGTGACTGAAATAAAGTATGGCCTAGGGAACGATGAGGGAAGGCAGAAGTATCCCATACAAAGGGAAAATTTAATGGCAGTCCCTATACCAGGAGAATTAAGCAAATAAAAAGGAAACGATTTTATTTCAACCATAGCCTATATTTATTTTTACACATACACACACACACACACACACACACACACACATATATATATATTTGTTTTAAATTTTAAAAAAAAGAATGCTAAATTTCTAGTTCTAGTGACAGTAGAACAGATTCATATAAACCCCCTGCTGAGGACTATAAAAAAAAAACTGGTTGAATTATCAAAAACAAACAAATAAACAAAAATATCTTAAAAGCATCAAAGACCTCAAAAGATAGGAAAGAAATAAAACGGGCTGTACAATTTTTGGAGAAGCTAAAACCCGGAAATGCATGCACAATTAATCCAAATTCCCTTTGCCTGGAATACAATTTTCTAATCCTAAGAAACCAGCTACAAACTTAAGACGAACTTTTCACAGCCTCACAGGGATAGGGCAGACATCAAAACTCAGACCCTACTAAGGATGGGAAATCTTAAAAACCATCCCTTCTTGAGCAAAGACCAGAGAACCCTATTCCCTCAAATGGGCATAACACAGTAATAATGATCCTCCCTGGAGGACTTCCTTTGCTCTGGTGATCCAGTTGACCTGGGCCTTAAGCTTGAATTAAGGTTGCCTGGGGCTGTTGAACCTCCAGGGTCTGTCTTTTCTTCCTTCCTTTTCCCTCCCTCCCTCCTACCTTTCCTCCCTTTCTTCTGTCTATAGAAAAATTATATTCTAGGCTTCAAAATATTCCTGTAAGTAACATTTTAAATAAATGTCTACCATTCAAAAACAAACTACCAGGAAAAGAAGGAAACAAGGCTTATTGAGAAAGAGAAAGAACATATAACACAAATAGATCCACAGGGACTCCAGTCAGGGAAAGTATCATAAATAGGCACAGAATAGTACCTGATAACTAATCAACAATACTTAAAATGGTCAAGGAAAGTAACACTGCACCTGAAACCTTCAGTAGGAAATTGGAAACTATAAAAAGAGATTGATAGATTCTAAGTATTTTAAAATTCCTTATCATAGGTATTACTTAAAAGTGTCTTTCTATATTTTCAAATATTAATATATGAGAGTTTGGAGGTTATATTGCCAGTGTTGATTTCTATTTTAGTTGCATCATGATCAGATATGAGGATCTCTATGATGCCAAGCCTTTTAGGTTTGTTGATACTTGTTTTATGACCCAATACATGGATAATTTTTTTAGATGTTTCATATGTTCTTGAGAAAAATGTTTATCTCTTAAGTTTTGAGCACAAAGTTTTACACGTATATATAAAAACCCCAAGATTGTTAATTTTATTGCTCAGTTCTTTAATTTGCATTATTAATTTTGTTTGCTTCATTAGTGCAGATCTATTTGTGATCAATTCTATCTCTATTTTTCTCTCAATCTGAACATGTCTTTATTTTATGCTTATTTAAAGATCCTTTTTTCTAAGTGAAAGTTACTTTCCCTGAGCATTTTGAAACTATTAGTACAATATCTTCAGGCTTCTAAAGTTGCTAATGAATATTCATTATCCATATAATTTTCCTTCCTTTGTTGGTGACTTTTCTCTCTGATTATCTTTCAAAGTGTTTTAATAATAGTCCTTTCTTTTTGCTGTTTCAATATTTGTGTGAATTTATTTTTGTTAATCCTACTGATATAATTCTGATTCTTATATTTGTGTAAAGATGTCTTTAATTGATTCTAAAAATTTTCAGCATTATATTTTCAAATTTTATTCCCTCCCCATTCTTTAGTTTTGCTCTTATACCATAGATTAGACATATCCATTAGAGGTTTTTTCCCATTCTCCACACCTTTAACTTCCTTTTTCTAGTTTTTTCTCCTTTCTTTTCTGTATTACAGTCTGCGTAGTTTCATCACATCTAGTCTTTCTCACACTAATTCCCTCTTCAGCACCATCTAAATGAGTGTTTAAAGTACGTATTTGGTTTTTAAATTAGCAATCATTTTTATTTCTAAACGTTCTATGTAGTTGTTTTTTTTTTAATCACTCTGATTGCTACCAATGATGTCTTTTGTTTTACTCCTTTTTTATAAATTGATCTCATCTTTTATATCTTTAAGTATTATGTAACTCGGGGTTTTAAAATGTATTTTCCAACCCATAGTTTCAATATCTCAATTCTTTGGATGTTTACATTTCTAGTTTGTTATTTCTAATGACTTTATCACATGGTAGTTTAGTTCCGGGTTTAATATATGTATTTTTTTGTTTACTCTTATTCTTTGGAAAATTAGAGGCTTAAATTAAAGATGCCTTTCTTCAAAGAAGATTGTCATTTGCTCCTATTGGGAGCCATTCCAAGCCCTCCCCCAGGTCCCGCAGGCATAATTCCTGGATCTTAGTTCCCCCTACCTCTGTTGTACAAGATCTAGTCTCCTGACTGTCGCACTGATATTAGCATCTGCCTCCAGAAGAAATTCTACTCTTTATCTTTGTTTAAGCACAATAAAATTGTACCTGGGAGAAAGGGTAAAGAAGTACTATAAGAATCTCTTTGGGATATGTATCACTTAGTGAAGTCAGAGAAAGTTCCCTGAGGAATTATGTCTTGAGCTAATCTCAGACGGAAAATTAAAAATTAACTAAGTTAAAAAAAAGAAGTGAGGAAGCAGAGTTCTGGGTAGCAGAAACCACATACATAAGTGTCCTGTGGCTAGACAGAGAGTGACAAGCATGAAGAATTAATTTATTTTTCAACTTTGGTCAAGCTTTTGTAAGTTATGTGCAAACCCTGTGGGATCTTACCTGCTACGTGACTGCCAGAAATCTGAAAGTGTAATATGAGCTGGAAGTATTTTGAAATAAGTTCTTAGAGCAGAGGAGGTGGTAACCTACACTTGGAAGGAAAAGAGATTATTCCAGATTAGAATAGCAGATAATTAAGAGTCAGGGTTGGAAATGGGCATAATGGATGCAGAGAGAGAATCCAGGTGGCTTTATGTTCTAAGGCAGTGCTTCTCCAAACTTAATGCACGAGTTAGCTGGGAGCTTGTGGAAATGTAGATGCTGACTCAGTTGGTCTGGATGCATCTAGAATTCTGCATTTTTCACAAGCTTGCAAACACTGCTCTACTGGGAGCATACTGAGAAACAAGGGCATAAGGAAATTACCGAGTGTTCATCAGAAGAACATGCCTGGGTAGAACAAAATCAGATCCCGGGGACCTGTGATACTGAGATAGAAAATTTAGACCTGAGCTTTTTCATTGGTGACTCTAATATAACTTTAAATCACCTGGGAAACTTATTAGAGTATAGATGCCCAGCCCCATCTATTGTCATTCAGAGTTCTCAGGAGGTGGGGCCCTGGTCACCAGAGCCTAAACAGCTTTCAGGGTGATTCTACTGCACCACAGTGTTTGAGAACCACTATAACTAAGCAACTAGGAACCAAGATAAGATTGCATCTTGTGTAGTGAAATGATGAAAATGTTCCAGGAAACAGTTTGTACAGGACGGAGTGTACAGGTAGAGAGAAAATTTTAACAACGATATAATGGGGGCTGCTTTTTGATATGTTTGGAAGCTCAGAGCAAACACTCCCCCATTGAATCCTAGTATAACTTTGTTGTGTGGTCTTAGCTCTAGCCTTTCACTTTACTATGAGTTTGCTCAGAAATGGGTTTGGAGGAAGAGCATGCATGTGCCCTGCCCCCATACAACCACAGGTGTGTTTTATATTTAATATATGTGTATAACTGAATTTGCAAATCATGAATGAGGAGTTCCAAAAGTACAAGGTGCCATTACTTTCCCAAAGCACAACTCAGACAAAATGCAAGAGGACAAGTCCACTAAAAAATCCAGTGAAAAGTATGGT
This sequence comes from Mirza zaza, assembly GCA_008750895.1. NCBI lineage: Eukaryota > Metazoa > Chordata > Mammalia > Primates > Cheirogaleidae > Mirza > Mirza zaza. Next base: position 37,430 of record VSMD01037976.1, on the reverse strand, counting down.
TTTTTTTTTACAGGTACTCTTAGCCTAAAGTTTTAGAGGATTCAGGAAAAGAAATGAAAATTCTCTCACACAAATTCTTTCTTGGATTCTTGTGATTCATCAGTAGGCTATTAAGTAACTTTTCAAATCAGCTAAGAAATGGGTAGTCACTTAAAATATACATACACACACAAACACATACAAGCACACACACATACACACACACCCACCCCTCCTTTTTAATTTTAATTCAGCATGACACTTTCAGCTATATTTAGCTTTGTTTTTCTTTAGGCATCTGGTCCTGTTGTTATATAGATTTATATCACCAGAGATGTTGTTGGGGCAACCCAAGAGGAGATTAAAAAAAACAGAGATTCCTGTCACTAGCTCCTGGTATCTTAGACCTTAGTGATCTTATCTGGGGCTGAAATGAGCAGAAAGTAGAGATAGGGATTGCACAGAGATCTATAAATGTAGTTGTAGTATTAGTAAAATAATCACCTGGGAACAGGACTTACCACCCTCTGCCAGAGTGCCATTCCATAGGAAATCAACATACTAAAAGGTACACACCCTTCAGGCAACACTAATACTGAAGTGGAAAAACTCCTCCAAAACTGAGTTTATCATGTCAGATCTAAAAGACTACACGCAACATTCCAGTGGCTTATCTGTATGTGGTCGTATTGCATTTGGAAAAGCTCAGCCTAGGCTCACTATGTACTGGCAAGTGACAGCCCCTTCAGGCCTGTCGCATCTTGCAGGTGTAGGGCTGCCTCATTACCAGGAAAGACCAGCCTGCCTGGCCTTGTGCATTAGTCCTGTTTGCAGTGAAATGTGTTTTTACCTTGTAAACATCAGCATTGGTGACCATTCCCCATATTCGCCATACTCAGTATGTGTGGCTTTTGTGACATTTACAGGAATTGTTCTTCTGAATTGCTGTTCTGAGTCTAAGATATTTGTGCAGTCTGGCAAGCTAAGGACTGTATTTCAACACTTGAATGACTAAGTAGAACAAATTATATACATTGATGTTCTGTGCTCTGGACATTTTCTTAGGCTTCATTTTAAGCTGCATTAGCTCATTTCTGGCTTAAAAACATTTGTTCACAGAAGCAGTTATTGCTCACGGCCTTAATAATGTGTAGTTTAGGTTTGTAAATTTTCCTCCCTCTCCCTTTATCCATGCCTCTGTTCTCTGTGCACCCCCATCTTAATGCCTGAATGATTTAAATCCTTTTTTTTAATCAAAAAGCAACTCTGGTTTTTCCTAATCCTGATTTTTAATGAAGACAGAATATGTCACAGAAATATGATAAAAAGCAATTAGCTCTTCAGATCTTTGTATACATATTGACCTTACATTTTAACTAAAACACATAAACCAAATAATCTTTAGGATATCTAGATATCACAGATGATGGAAAATTTTATTTGTTCAAAAATATCAGCCAATAGATTGCAGAAAAAAAGAAAGCCAATATCTTATTATTTTAGGGTTGCCAGCAATATTTGAGATATCCTTATATTAAAAAATAGACTTATTGTGTATCTAAAATTCAAATTTAACTTAGTTTCCAATATTTTTATTTGCTAAATTTGGCAGCCCTGTGTTACTGGGATGTACCATATTTGATAATAAAACCATTCTCAAATTGTACTTTGTCATCACATAAGAAAATGTCAATGCCTCTTTTCTTTCCATTTTCTTTAGCAAAAGCATATATGGTGCCTATGTGGCTTCCTCCTGCATTCCTTAAAATTCTCCACCCTTTTAGCCTAACAATCTCAAATGTTGGAGACTTTTTAAATCAATTCTTTTTCCAATGGGCTTATTTCAGATTCAAATTCCGTTCATGAGCTTCCTCTAGCTCTGTACTGAAACTCAATGATTTTCTGCTCTAGGCTTTTAAAAGCAGGAATGGTTGTGCTAAATGCAGAAAAGAGTTGCCAAAGACATTGGAAATCCTAGCCCCATAGAAATATAATATCTTCATTTGATCAGTGTGCAGGGGAGCTGCAGGAGTGGCAGGATCACAGGCTTTGATGTCAGAGATGAGCCTTGGAAATGGCAATAATTATTCAGGTGAACTTTGGCAATTTGCTTATCTCTCTGTCATCTATTTCGTCATTCATAAAACATTAGGGATAGATAGGTGGATATATGTTCGTATGAGCTTTCAATGAGGCAACAAATAGAAAGTAGTTGTTGTAGAATAAGATTTTGAAATAACATCCCATATATTGTTTGTTCCCAGGAGCATTAACTATGCTGGCCAGGACAGTGGAGGAGCTATGGTCTCAAGAAGAAGGCAGATTTCCAGCAGAAACAAAGACAGAATCACCTCTATTGCTCAGGATTGAGTTTCAAAACAAACAGCAATGTGGGGTAATAATAAATGTTTAACTAACAAGCAGCTCTTAAAAAAAAAAGTCCTGAATTATAGCACTGACAATTTCTGTATTATAAAGATTTTATCGTGCCCAATTTCAATCTACCAGTGTGACATCACTGAACCCAAAGTTGAGAAAACATGCACACAGGCACTTGGGCTAGGAGAGTGTTTCGTTAAAACTCCCCAAGCTGGATTTTACCCCAAACCTTAGAAGAAGAAAGACACAGCTCCCCCCAGCAAGTGAATAAAAACTTTTCTTAAGCCAAGAGGAGTATTGTGAAGTGATACAGAGGGGATCAAACTCATAAGTGGCTTAGCCCAAATGCCCCTGTGGTCTGGGTGTGCTGAGATAATGGAAACCTAGGTAGGAAGAAGATGCCAAGTTTTGTACTGTGTTTCTTCTCTGGAATCCTGTGAGGTCTTCTTTAGGTTAGAAAAACTGTGTATCATCCTTAGGCAGACAAAGAGTCTAAGACCTGTTTCTTCCCAAGATCATCTCATAGCATGGAGGAGATCCACAACATCTTTAAGTTTCCATAGTAACGACGGAATGTTGACTGGGATATGGATACAGCTGTGGGAGGCCCAGAGACCCCCCTTTGGAATTCTCTGTCATGTAATGACCTTGCTAGATCATGTCAATCTTCTCCCCAGTATCATGAGAGTCAAAAGCCTGAAAACTACATTTCCCAGATTGCTTTGCCTACAGAGTTCCAACTTATATTCCTCCAATGAGAAGTGCTTGGATGAGGTTGGCTAGGTAGAACAGAGGGTATTCCATTATGGTGCAGTACCAGTAGACAGCAGTGTAGGGTTCAGCAGACAGCAGATGTGACGTTTTGTTAGTGCCTTCTCAGGAGCCTCTTGAGAATTCCCCATCTCATGCTATAAGCAGATCCCATCTATGGCTGGATCCTACTTTTAGCCCCTCTGATAGACACCCTCTTGCAGCCACTGCTTGTACATTTCTGGTAACCTGAAAGTCAATAGTACTAGAGACAGACTTTTCTACACTGGGCAAATCTAGACTTTTGGGGAAGAAATAGAAATCTTAGAAAATATTTAATTCTTCCTAAGTTGTATTTAAAAGCCACCTTATGACCACATGCTCCGTGCACCTCTAAAACACTCCTTGTATTAATTCTGGCTAAATTGGAAAGACCTGTTGTGATTGATTCATTATCATTGAGTTATAGCATAACTTATTTTCAAGGTTCAAGGGGCATCATCCCCAAGCTTAAAATCATCCTCTATTCTTCTTTGACTAATATCATCGTTCACTCCTTCTTTTCTTTATTTAGCCATTCAGTGTTTATTAAGGCTTTGTGCTTATGCTGGGGAACCCATAGTCCCAGGATTTCCAACAATTTACACTCTAACAGGGGAGACATACAGGTCAAAACTGAGAAATAAAATACAGAGTTAAGTGTTGCTATAAAGGCTAACACAGGTGTATTGGTAACACATAGAAAAGGCTCTCAAGTTAGTCATAAGGAGTCATGGAAGTCTTCTTTGGAATATTGTTTCCAAGAAGACACATGAAGTATTAAAGAAGTGAGCCATGAGAAGTCATCGAATGTAGGGTGGGAGGAAGGAGCTCCTTCAGCTGAACACACTTTTTAGGAAATGGGTATGAGCCTAAAAGAGTGTAGAACAAGGGCCCACCATGGAAAGCCCCTGAGAGTCTGATGAGGCCAGAAGAACCACTGCACCTGCTCCTAACCCACCAACATGGCCCAGTTACTGACCAAGGAAGAGGAGCAGGAAATAGAAGTCAGGCACTGGCCCAAACAGAGTAGTTAGAGAAGGGAAGTGAAATTTGTTGAAGAGCTAAAAAACTATGAGCAAATAGAAAAAGAGCTTAATAGACCACCAGTAAGTAATGGATTATGAGTGGACACAGAGTGAGGTAAAGTAGTAGAAAATAAGTTTTTACTAGAGCAAGCCAACGTCCAAAGGAGCCCTGTAGTAAAACCACAGTTTGCACTAGAAATCTACTTGACAACATTTGTATGATATCTGCTTGATGCAAGCATATTTAAAGACAATTTTTCATGTATAATCAGGTTTATCAGATAAAATACACAAATGTCAACAATTCAAGGAAATCCAAAATTAGCAATCTTCCTCAAAGCTCTCCAGGTATTAAAAGGGCTCAGATTATTAGAGGTAAAGATATTTCATGTTGCTAATTATAGATAAATTTAATACATGAAAATATGTTGCTATTTTTCCAACCATATTCTATAAGTAATGTTTTAAGTCACTGAACCAACAATAGAAGATATCACTAGTCTTTAGCTTTTTTATTATAACTACCAAGAAATTTATACTCAAGCAATTCATTAGGAAAGCATATATATATATATATATATATATATATATGAATATATATACATATCCATTTGAAGTTCCTACAGAGTCATTTGTTTATATAATATATAATACAGTTCAGGTCAGCCTGAACTGTATCTCTTTCTTTATGGAGTCTGGGGCCAGCAAGGAAGATTCCAAATTTCCGACATTAAGGGAGGAGAAATGTAATTCCTGGATAACAGTCCAACTGATTAGTTCAAGAAGATGACTGGAATTGCAAAAACTGGAGAAAGGTAGTGTTTCTGACCATAAAATTATTTTCTAACACCAGCCTAATACATCCTGTTAGGGTCATTCTTCCATGGCCACAGTTCTTAGACAAACTGACCAAGTAAGGGAAGTATAATATGTAGTATGAGAACCTTTCATCTACATTAGAAAAGAGTGAGTATATAACATGTATTTGGCTTGCCCACAAACTTAAATAAATAAATAAATTAATAGATCTCTTTACAGTTCATATTGTAAAAAGATATCCAAAAAACAGTTGTGGCAAGTTCAAAATGTCATGAGTATATGACACAATTTGTCCCAAGAAGCTCAACTGTTTTAAGTGGGAAATTATCACCCTAATGCCATTTGTTCCAATTATAAATTGGGTAAATATTGTTTTAGCAGGCAGTACAACCACAACAAGCACAGAAGAGAAACAGGAAAAGAATGCCCCCTCTACACTGCAGAACCTACAGCCTAAGAAACGGGAAGAGATTTAAAGCACTCTGAAAAGCACAGGGTGATATTGACGGATTCGGCTTATATCCCTAAAGCACAATTAAACATGAAATAGTTTTCCACTTCCTCAGGAGATTCTGTTATATGTAGGGCTGGACAAGTGAGACACTCTCTGTAGGGTGATTGGAAGACCTTCCTTGCCAATAATACACCTCCCTCAACTTTCTTCCACAGAGCCTGAACCCCTTTCCCAGATCACCTCTTTATATTCACACATCATCCCATGAAGTTCCTCCTTTAAAATGCTGACATGGTTCCAAGCTAGGGAGTCTTGTGAACATTATTTTTTCTCTACAGGAACAAAAATGTGTAGGATACCTAATTTATGTTCCAGTTTGTCTAAGAACTCTCCCTTAGGAATCAGAATTTAATCCAGAGGGTTATCAGCAAGATGCTTTTATATATTTTAGACCAGTATCCTACATACTTGATGGATTCATTGCTCTCCCTGGCCCCAGGTCTCCAGTGGAGCACCTGTGCTGGGATTCTTCTTGATGCTGTCCAGTCCAGAAGTGAGGCTAAATGAGGTAGCAATAAGGTCTAGACACTAGGGTTTCCTCCAGGGAAATTTTCTGGGCTATGGACCAGTACTGAAGTGTGGGGGAGAAAGTGATACATAGCAGAAGGAATGGCAACAGAAACAAAAAGAGAAAGAAGAGCTAACTTTTAGAAATTGTTCAATGAGTACATGAATGCAGAAGTTAATAAAAGGAAAACATCAGCGATGACAGAAACCAAAGATGGTGGAGGCTCTTGTTAATGGAAAGCCACCTTGAGGATTGAGTATAAGCCCTGAACTTTGATTTTATTTATATTTTTAATTCGGAAGCAGCCTTTTCATGTTTCAAGAGAGTTCTGCCTTGAGAAATAAATGGTATAGGAGTTATTTCTATTGTGGTCTGAGAGCTACAACTTCCTTACTGTGTAAAAACAACACTTGGATGAACAGTGACTATAAGAAGAAGAAAAAAAATCCATCACTTTCAGAGCATATGGAAAGAAGGGAAAAATGGGGACATTTTCCTGTGGATAGAATTACCTCTGCCTCCTCGGCTTCTTTTAGTTGTCCTAACTAGTTGGGATAAGGACAGGGACCACCTCTCTTTGGTATAGTGGCAGATTGGATCACTCTAACTTGGAGTAATGGATGATGAATGCCTAAAATCTCTAAGCCTGATCATTCTATAAAATTCCAAAATGAGTAGTTTTTCTTCACTTATTTCTGGTAATATGCAGAGCATTAGAAAGCATATGCTCACATTTATCTGTTATACTTGACTTTCACAGAGAAAATAAAAGGGAGTTATCTCCTCAAAAAGTAATTTTGAATCTGCTAATTCATTAGCCATCCAGATGGTAAAAGGAATGTCCAATCATTGTTGTTTTTAAAGCTGCAGGCCATACTGAAGGCAATGGCTGGCATTAGTAACAAATGCCATTACAATAATTAGAGAAATTTTAAATGCAAATAGCAATATTATGGACTTCTTTTGGGTGGCTTGAAAAGCATTACTTTTCTAGAATTACATAAAGATTTTTTTTTCTAATCTTGTATATGAACGCTTGCACACAATCTCTAAAGAAAAGAAATGCTTAAAATCTCCAGTTAAAAGAACCCAACAGATATTTCTTAAATCTTAATATTTTGACTAGGATAATATGTTTAATTCTCAAAGAATGGAAAATAGCATGCCTTGGTCTGAGGAATGCTAGTGTTCTTTCCACAGCACGCTCACTTGGGTCAAGTGAGTGTAATTACTTCTATGGAGCCAGTCTTTTTTTCAAAGACTTGATACTTCTCCATTGCCTCCTGGAATTGTTGAAAACTACAGTGATTCACTTGGGTACAATTACAAGCATTGCTTTTCAGAGAGTGTTATATAAATACTACTTGGAAGAAAGAAGGAAGCTGAAAAGATAAATCAATAATTGGGAAAACTTTCAGAGATTTTTTTTCACCATTTGTGATTGTGTAGTTATAGGTAGAAAACAGTATGTACTTCTGTTACTATTGTCTATAGCAAAAGCCACACAAAAGCATAATGGTCCTAGAGAAATACTTGCATGTGTACACACACACACACAGATACACACACACACACAGACAAATCCACGCAACCAAATTTTTGCAAGAAAAAGGAAAGTGAGACACATGCACTTATTTTCCTGGGTGGTAGATCTGATCCTGTGTAAGAAGATATGAGATATTTTGTCACATGCAGAGTTTGGGGGAGGAAGTTGGGGGAACCCCTTTTCTCTCTATCCTGCAAGGCGACATCCCAATCTGCGGTTGTTTCAATGTGCCTTGGTGATAATTATAATGACTCATGAAAAATTACTCTTGTAGGAGCATCAGGGCCACACAAGTCAGGTTCAGGGGCCAGCAGTCAATTGGTGGCTGGGAAAGTGCCAGGTTTTGAGAAAAAGAGAAATTAGTTCTGAATTTTCCTACTTTTCTCTGTGGCCAGAATGTACTGTTGGAGGAAAAATTGTGCTGATACTTCAGCCTACTCTCTGTAGTTCTTAAAACAGATCTCCACCCCTTTCTCCTTTATTCTAACATGCTCTGTGGCAAGGCAAAATTCCAGTGGTGCCATTTAAACATAAAAGCAAAGCCACAAAAATTTGCTGCCTCAATTTAAATTCCAGAACATAAAAGAGATTCTCAGGTTGCCTTCAGATCTTTGCTGTATATGAACTCTGGACTATTCAATTGCTGGTTATGGCCAGGAGTTCTCTTCTCCAGTGTTGGGGTGTCTCCTGTTGCCCCCTCCTTCTCTAATCACTGTTCCTGGTTGGGTGCAGTGGGAAGCTCAGCTAAGCTAGATGCATTCCACAGGACTCTCTAAGAGTAAACTGGAGTAGTATTCTAGAGCTGTGGTTCTTAAAATTTAATGTGCATCACCTGGAGGGCTTATTAAAGCACAGATTCTTGCACCCCACTCCCAGAGAAGCTGGTTGGCTGGGAGCAGATGGTGTGTGGATGGAGACTGAAAATTTGCATTTCTAACAAGTTCCCAGGCAGTGCTGCTGCTGTTGCTCAGAGGGCAACACTTCAAGTCACACCTATCTAGTGCTGCTCACAGACACAAAAACAGGCAATCAGAGAGCTCATTGGTTCATGTATTCATTCATCTAGCATTAGCGACATGCAACCTGTCCCACTCCTCTGTCCAGCTCTGTGATGCACATCTGAATAAATTCCAGGACAATAGGGCAGGCACATAAGTGTAATAATATGTTATAGGTTGTATAAAGAGAAATATGCACAGAGAAGAGAGGGGTGCAGAGGAGACAAGGCTCAAATCTCTTTGGATGAGTAGGTGGGTCAGAAGCTGGCATGAACATTGGAAGAAAAGATGTATCTTGAAAGAGGAGTCCAGAGTCGCCAGCAGGATGGCACCATAAATAGTGGCCTGAGGCTGCAGGAGAGAATATTGCATGTAGATGCGTCGAGACATATAGCCTGGAAAGAGGGAGAAAGATAAAAACCAGATGTAAGACTTGAATAGTCTTTGATGGTCAAGGCTTAGTTAGAGTCTAAAAGAAGCAATGGAATAAAGGATAAAAGAATATGATAGTGCTAATAAGACAGAATCAAGGGAATTAAGAATAGATTGAATGAAAGGAATGAAGGAAGATGATCAGTGATGGGGATCAGGGTTAATGGGAGAAGGAAATGAGTTTGCTTCTGGATATGTTAAATTCAGGGTCCTGCAAAATATGGGGTTAGATCTTCCTATTAGGTTGATGGACGTACAAGGACTAGAGCCCAGGAGAGAGATTTGGGCTGAGACTACCCAACTTTGATCATCAACAGTTGACTTCTTAGAAAAGAAAGAGGTTGCCCATTTGTTCATCCATTCATTAAAAGTTTACTAGGCACTTAGTACATGTCAGGCACATACAAGGTGTATATTAGTTTTCTGTGGTGACAAACTACCAGAAATTTAGCAGCTTAAAACAACAACAACAACAACAAATATACTACCTCACTGCAGTCTAAGTCAGTAGTCCAGGTTGGCTGGGCTGGTTTCTCTCCTCCAGGTTTAACAAGGTTGACATCAAAGTGTTAGCAGGGCTGTGTTCTTTTTTTGGAGCCTCTAGGGTTGCATCTGCTTCCAAGATCATTCAGGTTGTTGGCAGAATTCAGTTTCTTGTGGTTGGAGGACTGAGGCCCCATTTCCTTGTTGGCCATCAGCCAAGCTGTGGTCTCCACCTGGAGGCTGCCTGCATTCTTTCTCATGCCTCTCATGTGATACCTTCAGCAATGAGGAGTTGGGCCCTCTCATGCTTCAAATGTCACTGATTTCCTTTCTGCCACACCTTCTGCTGCCTTTTCCCTCTGAGACATCTCTCCGTGAAGTGCCTCTGCTTTTATAGAGTTATGTGATTAGATTGGGCCCCCCTAAGTAATCCTGGATAACTTCCCTATCCTAAGATCCATAACTTTAATCAAATCTACAAAGACTCTTTTGCTGAAGAAGTTAACATATTCATGGGACCCAAAGATTAAGACATGGGCATCTTTGAAGGCCATTCTTCCTGTCACAAAGAACTATAGATTCATGTTCTGCATTTAGCAAAACAGATACTATCCTTGTCTTCAAAAAATGTATGAAGTAGGGAAATATTTAGATATATAGAAAATGAAATCTGAAAAGTTATATAACTAATAAATATGTTGAAATCTCTGAAGTAGCAGAGTAGTGTAAAAGTGTAAAGGTACAGTGTAAAAGGTACAGTGAAGAAAAATGAGGGCTAATCTGGTCTGTAAAGAGAGGGAATGTTTCCCCAAGGACATGAAAATTGAGTTGAGATCTGAATGATGGAATTGAGCTATTTATATCCATGAAGAGGATCGAGGGAAGAACATTTCAGAAGTAAGGAACAGCACATACAAATGCCATGAGATAAACATGATAGAAAGAACTGAAAGGAGGCAGAGGTGGCTAGAATAGAGGGAATAAATAATGTGGTAGAGGGAAAGGAGGGCGGACATGTGAGAAGACATGGAAACATGGAAAGATTTTCAGCAAGGAAATGCCACGTTCAGATTTTGATTTTTATATGACTATTTTGAGTCCAGTTTAGAAAAAGTATTGCAGGTGCCAAGAGATCTACAGTGTTAGGGGGAGTAGTTTTGTAGTCCCAGAATGAGGTGATAAGACCTTTAGGCTGAGCAGCAAGAGTGTCAAGGGAGAACAGTGAATGAATTCAAGAGCTATTTAAGAGGTCTATTTTAGCCAGGATTCCTTGGTTACATGTCACTTGAAATTTTGCATGAGTAAAAATGTGAGGTGAGAAGAGTATAATTAGCTCACAATTCCCAAACACAAGAAAACCAGGAATGACAATGATTAAAGCCGAGGACACAGTGCCCAGGGCCCTCTCACCATCTCTCTGTGTTCCTTGCTGTCTGCTTGTACAGCAGACAAGGCAAGAGTGAGGATTGAGGCTGGGGGTTGGGCGGGGGGGACGTACTACCAGCAGTCCTAGGTTTCCATCTGCACAGCCAGAGCAGGACAAATCTTCTCTTAAATTTCAACTCCATTAAAAAGAAATTCCCTGATTAGTCAAACTTGAGTCACTTGTTTATCCCTAGAAAAGCACTAGGTCAGAGATAAGGTCCTAATATTAGGAAGTCCTGATATTTTCTAAATATTTTTTGAGGGGGAAAAATATTCTAAGAAAATAAAACAATATTAGCTCAACAAAAAGCAAAGTTCATAATATATAGGCATAGATATGGTACCTGTTAGAAAAAGAACTATCTGAAATACTTCCTATGGTTATGGCTTGATCATCTAAATCCATGATGGCCAAATCATGACCCATGGGCCAAATCCAGCCTTTTTCTGTTTTTGAAAATAAAGTTTTATTGGAACACGAACATGCCCATTTGTTTATGTGCTGTCTGTGGCTGCCTTTCCACCACAATGGCAGAGTTGAGTAGTCACAATAGAGATTATATGTCTTGCAAAACCTGAAATATTTATTATCTACCCCTTTACAGAAAAAGTTTGCCAGATCCTAATCTGGATGGATAGATGTGCCTTTCAAGAGAAAGATAAAGTTTGGAAGGAAAAACACACATTTTCCTTTGGACGTGTTGAGTTCAAATGCTTTTGAGATATCCAAGTTGGAACAGTGAATACATATTTGGATGCCTGAAGTTCAATTTTTTAAAAACACAGCTCAATGAGAAATTTAATAATTTCCTATACTCCTCAGAAACAACTTATTGTTTTGTAGCTACAGTAACAAGTTATCACTACAATCAGTCTTAAACCCACTTAATCAGTCCATGATAACTTGCTCAGAGAAAGGTTTTTGAAAACCAGTTAATGAGCAATAATGTCCTTCTTTTGAAAGACAACCGATGGGCAAGAGCTTCACTCTGGTGAACATACAAAAGAGTTGATCATCTCACTGCAGTGTTCCCCAAGCTATCATGCTTCTAGGTTGAAATCAACCCATTCTCTAAACTGTACACTGATATCAACCCATTCTCTAAACTGTAAAAATCCCATGAAGTAAGTAATAAATTCAGCTTTGTGTTTCAGTTAATAAGTAGTGGTTTCTTTCTTCACCTTAGCCTCAGATTTTTTAAAAAATAAGTGTCTCAGTGCATGGAAGAAGTGACAATCAAGCGATAGCATAGTGAAAAGTGAAGAGGGGGTAGGATGAAGTCATATGAAATATGACATTTAATGATTATGTAAAGGAGGATAAAACTACAGAGGTTACAGTGAAGGAAGAGCCAGGGAGATGGCAGGAAATTCACTAATCTATGAAGCTGAGGCCAGAAACTGTTTTAAGAACTAAGAAAGACTCAATAGAATCAAATGTCATTGAGGATCTACTTAGGATAGAAACTGAAATATGCCTACTGGGTTTGGTGATAGGAAGGTTTTCATGACTTTTGTGAGAACTGCTTGTTTGCACCAGTGAGACTGAAATTAAGGTCAGAGGCTGAGATGTGAGCAGAGACAAGGAAATGGAAACAAAATGTATAAACAGTGCTTTTGTAGATAGAGAAAAAAATGGTTTGGTGTCATTTTGTTTTTCTTTTTGTATGGAAATGTCTTGATCATGTTATGATGCTGGTGTCAAAAATGTAGTAAGAATAAGTTGAAAATCCAGGAGAGCAAAGACATAATCAACAGTGTGGTGAATGCTTAGACAGGAAGAGAATGGGGTGGCAGTGAAGGAATTGGGTTTAGATAAAAACATAGGTTCCTATGAAAACCAAAACATGACAAAATTATGGAAGCAAGAATGGATAGGGATATAGATTGGGTGGTTATAGATTGGGTAGCATAAGGTTGCAGAAATATACATTTGATTGTTTCTTTTGTCTCCTTGGAGGAGAAAAAGCGAAGTTATCCCTTGAGAGTGATAAAACAAATGGAAGAGATTGGCTGGAGTCTGAGAAAAGTTGGGACATTTTAAAGAAGGAAGAGAAGGAGCGTCAAGAATAGGACATTGGGAAAACTGTATTTTAAGAGGTGGACAATGGAAGAGGAACTAAAAGTGATTGTAATAAGTTATATAATCTCCAAGCCCCCTTTACTACTTGAGTCCTGGAGCAATAGGGCCTAGACATTTACACAAATTGGAAAATGAAGGATTCTATTCCACCAAAATGTCAGATACTCACAAATGAGCTTCCTCCTAACCTCAAAGGAGCAGGTCTCTACCCAATTCATTACCAGTGGACACAAGTCCAGCTATGTCACAGAGTTTTCAGGGAGGTGGTTGGTGATTCTTTCCTAAACATAAGTGAACAACAAAAGACCACCAGTCATTTGAGGAAATACTAACACAGCAGAGAGAGGCCAAAACAAAGAGCAAAAGAACAAACAGAAACTAGAAGGAGAAGTCAGTGCTCCTCATCCCCATAGACATCAACACTAGAATCAATATTTTCAGAGAGTTACAAAAATAGATAGATATAGATACTCATAGTGCCCTAGAAAGAACAGAGAGAGGAAGGAAGGATGATTGGGAGCATAGCTTTGGAGATGAGTACCTAAAGAAATAGATAAAAATGTTGGGGAATGGGGACTCAAGGGGAGGCAGGGAAGGTGTGAATCAAGGTGTTTTTCATGACTAGCCATGAATTACCATTTGACTTTTAAATTGTTGTGCATGTATTAATTGTATAAGAATGGGAAATATTAAAAATAAGTGAATTATATATGAGATGTGTGGACAAGAATACAAATAATCTTTCCAAAGGCTTTTGCCCTAAAGGATGAAAGAGGATATGATTCCAGTAATAAGAAAGATACAGGATCGTAGAAGGCTTTCTATTTTATTATTTTAAATAAGATAACTTTGAGTGTACTTATAGGTTAAGAAGAAGAATAAGAAGGAGAAAAAGGATCAAAACACAGGCAACAGAGCAAGCAATGAAGGAGATGTGGGAGGTAATAGGACCCACAGCAGAGGGTAGGGACTGAGAATCAGCACAAGCTGCTCCTCCCTCTGAACCGAAAGTGTAGAAGCTGGTGCAGCCTATGGCCCATGGCTCTTGTTTTATCAGTAAAGAGGCAGAAAGGACACCTACTGCAAGTGACATCAGTGAAGAGCAGGTGGGTAGGTGAGAATGAGAAGACTGCTAACAATTTGGAATATCATCAGGTAACTGAGGAAGTAAGCAAGCTATAGTGGAGTAAAAGAACTTTCAAGCCCAAATGATGACTCACTGGAGATCGGAGACCAAAATTTATAGCAACAAAGGTCTACACAGTGGAATGGTTTTCTTGAGGAGCATTTATCAGCAACTCTTTGGAAGGATAAAATGAATGGCTGTGTTGACACTGCTATCTATGAGGATGTGGAAAAGATGAAAATTGACCACGTAAGTGTTTCACTGTGGAGAGGTGGGCTGTAGAAGGAAGGAAGTAGTGGACTGAAAGAAAGAAGAGGGATGGAGTAATTGAGGTCTCAGAGTATCCAGAAAATCTGTGTGTAGGGAAGTGAAGGCAAGTGAAGGCAAAACATGCAGGGATAATTATGGTCAGAAATTATGGTATTAGAGTTGAAGATTTCCCAACCAGTGCCAAGATCCTGGGAGAGGGTTCCCAAGGGGTGGAATGCAGACTGCTGGATTGTAAGAAGGCAGGAGCTTTCCATGTGGATGAAGACAACCAGGGTGACTGCTGAGCCTAGAAAAAGTGGCAAGGAAGAGAGGAAATCAGGTGTCAATGCCTAGGCAATGATGGAATAGTACAACTCCATGGGGGAACCTCAGAGGAGGGACATTGCCTAAATGTAGAATCAAAAGGATCTATAAGTAACCAAAGATATCCATACCTTCCTAAACATTTCTAAACCTTCCCTTGTCTCTTGACTCTGCTAAATGCGGTTCCCTGGACAGGCCAGCAAAAGAATCCAGTGTCACTTAAAAGTAAGTTGGACAAGATTAAGAATTGCTGCCAAAGGAAATTCTCATGAGAAAAACACTGGAGATGGTGCAATAAAAGGGAATCCAAGTCAGCCATAAAAATGTACCTGCCCAAATGCCTTGGGCCAAGATGAAATCAGGATGGGCCCGACAAAAACCAATCAAGACACCAGGGCCAAATCAAAGAGAATAACTCCTCCTGATTCCAACTTCTATATATGTGTATATTTGGGAAATATGAGTGTTCCCTATTGAATTGGCTGCGTACTGTGAGCTTAATGGCATGACAAATATAAAGATGAAGGGGGTGAGAGTGGACGGGCAAGGGCCAGCTCTGGACAATGTGAAAGGACCGGTGCAAAGCCGGCTCTACAAGGGCTTAACCCACGACCTTGGTGGAGAAGACCATTTGGGGTGGTCAGTGGCCCCGTCCATGGAGAGTTCTGCTTTGCATTTGTGCATGAGAGCAGCATGGAAGCATGTGCGACAGGTTGTGAGGTTATTCTCTGAATGTGTTTTCTGCCTTCTTCTGTTCTCTAGCATCAAATGTTGAAAGTTTTCCAGCCCCTGTTGTGTGTCACACCAGGGCACTGTGAAGACACCTCTTGTTTATTATTTTTCCCCCTCTGTCTTCCTGCTCTGAGTTTCCCTTTCTTTAAAGGCAGGCTCTTTCTTGGCAATTTTTATCTCTGAGCTTGGAGCCCCTCCCCATTTCCTCTGCCTCCTTACTCCCCATATGTGCTTTGATTTATTAACAAATCTACAGGGTGCCTTTGAACTAAGAGAATTTTTAAAATGATCACTGCATTCCTCCAATCTTCCTGAGCCATGAGCTATAAGCACCAACTGCCTAGCTATTCACAGAAAAGGCATTTTAGGGAGTGAATTGGGGGCTACTGGGAAATTCCAGTGGCTATAGAGAGGTTTTCTCACAAGTTTCTGATATTCAAGCTTTTTAGGCAGAATTGTCTGAAGCTGTATAAGTTAAGGGCCTTTGAATTAAAATTATCATCATGACCTACCTCTAATGCATTGTGTGAAAGCCAAGATTCTGAAACTCTCTGTTCTATAAAATAAGGAGAACAGAAATAACCAAACTTGAGGAGCTATGGTCACAAAAGCTAAGAAATACTGCTACAAAACAACCAGGATTAGGATTTAGGAAAAGGGTGCCAGAGAAACACTAAATAAAATGATGTACCAGAGTCATCAGTTGAAGATTTGAGAACCTGGAACAGTCCGGCAGCTGAAGCATTAATGTTCATCATTAGCACCAAGTCAGGGCTTCCCTGAGGCAAAATTGTGCTGTAGGAAAACAGTGCAACCCTCAGCCTCTGCCGGCCCTCCATTTGGGATCTGTCTTTCAACCTCTGCAGCAGCAATGACCTTATTTCCCTACTAAAGTTCCTGGACCTCTCCATCTGTAAATTACCAACTCCAGAAAAATTTGCATAGTGTTCCACACATTCTCCTAATTCCTTCCCTTCACATTTGATCTGTCTTATGTGCAAACCTCCAAGACTCAGCTGTTTGATGAATGACAGTAGATAGTGAGTGGATTAATAAGGGTTATAATCCTAGTAAAGTGTTTTGTGGGGTCTAAGTAACAATGTCTCAACTCAATACAAATATGTAGACTTTCATAAATTGCCCTTAAGTGTTCACTAAGTCTGGAAATTTTAAGCAAAGTGCCTATCTCACTGTGTAGAGGAAAGATTTTAGGTTATTTGGGGCTTTCAACATACAGAAGTTGGTGTTATAAAAACAGTTGTTAATTCCGCCTACACTGTGGAAGGAGGGCCATCCATTAACAAGAGAAATCAGTATCTTAGGGCAAAGTTTCTACCTGGCTTCATGAGAACATACCAATTGTTAAGACAGCTTTATCCACCATATCCAACTAAACAAGAGAAGCCTCTTTGATGTTGACCCAACTCCTTCATACTTTAGGTAATGCAGATAAAGTCAACTTTCAACAATCATCAATAGGTGGATTATCTGCAAATCTGGTTTTTACCTTCTTATGTTGACATTGCCATCTATGCTGTCTACTTAAGCCCTCTAAAAGCATTACTGTTGCTTCTGTTTACTCTTATTCGCTGCATGCAATAATGATAATTCCTAACATTTGTTTGGTGTTTTATGGTTTTTAAAACATTTTCACATACATTATCTCATTTGGTATAGCATCTACTAATCCAAAGTTGGAAGAAGAAATGTCTTGGAAATCACAACATTTTATCATCAGGTTTTTCCCCCTAGGGAAGGTGTATGCTAACATGTTTGAAGTTGATTAAGAAACAAAACAAAACATATATGAGATTGTGTTGGTCGTTTGCACATGTTGGAGTGGTGCCAGTTATTATACCAACATCAAATGGGGGAGAGGGAAGTGATAACCAGGTAGAAGCTCACCAACTGCCAGTTGCTCATAGCACTGTCCTACTATTGGGCTAAGATCCTAGAACATCTCTCATGTTCAAAGTGAAGATCAGAGTCATATTTAACAGTGAGTTTATACCTCTGTATTGACGATCAATTGCTGTTCAGCACAAATCACAAAGCAAGTCAATGGAGACAGAATAGTATTTTTATCAAATGGTTCTGGGACAACTGGAAAGTCACATGCCCAAATGTGAACTTGGACTTTTACTTCACATCATATGCAAAAATTTCATCAAAATAGATCAGAAACTGAAATGTATGAGCTAAAGCTACAAAACTTTTAGATGTAAACATAGGATAAAATATTCAAGACCTTGAGTTAGATAAAGATTTCTTAGATATGACACCAAAAGTGTGACACATAAAAGGAAAAACTCATCAAATTGGACATCACTAAAATTCAAAACTTTTGCGTTTTAAAAGAGACCATTTAGAAAATAAAAAAAAAAAAACAAGCTATAGACTGGGAAAAATTATAAATCATGTACTGATACAAATTTATATGCAGAATATAAAAATAAGTCCTAAAGCTAAATACATAAGGTAAATTACCAATTATAAAATGGGAAAACTATTTCAATAAACATTTTACCAAAGAAGATACATAACTGGCTGACAGCACATGAAAAGATGCTCAGCCTCATTAGTTATTAGGGAAATGCACATTAAGACCATAATGAGATGCCATCTTACCTCCTCTAGAGTGACTATGATTAAAAAACAAAAAGACACATAATGGCAAATGTTGATGAGGGTGTAGAGAAATGGGAGCCTCATATGTTATGGATGGGAATGCAAAATAAAATGGGACAGCCCCTTTGGAACACAATTTGGCAACTTTTAAACATGTTCACCTTTATTTTACCATATGGCCCAGCCTTCCATTTCTAGGTATTACCCAAGAGAATAACATATTTCCACACAAAGACTTGCTCTTAAATGTTCATAAGAGGATCATAATAGACACAAAGTGAAATCAAATCAGATGTTCACTGACTGGTGAATGGATTAAGCAAAATGTGGTCTATCCATACAAGGGAATATCATCCAGTGATAAAAAGGAAGGAAGTTCTGACAAATTCTACAATATAGACATATATCAAAAACATTATACTAAGTGAAAAAAAAGACAGATATGAAAGACTACATATTGTGTGATTCCATGCATTTGAAATGTTGAGAACAGACAACTCTATAAAAACAGAAAGTAGAGTAATGGCTGCTTAGGGTTGAGGCAGAGGAAAAGATACAGAAGTGGACTGGGAATTAACTGTAAACGAATATAAAGGATCTTATTGGGGTGATTAAAAAAGCTATAAAAGTGGATTTTGGTGATGGTTGCAAAACTCAGTAAATTTCTGAAAATCATAATATAGGTGAGTTCTGTGTTATGTAAATTATATTTCAATAAAGGTATTTATAAATGTATTTATGAGTTATAGGCAAATATGCATTATTTATCTTAATTTAAACAACCATATGCAAAATCCCAAACTCTAGATCATCCAAAGAGATTTATCATTGCATTTTTTTGTAAAGCGTGGCTTCCAACTTACTGTTGAATCTGAATTTTCCCTAGATTCAGTTAATTCAGTTCTCTGTAATTGTTATGGAAGGAGAGCTTCAATCAAGAGGAACTGGGAATTAACCCAGTTTTCTTATCTTTTTCTGTCTTGCCCATGCAATTGTTCTTTGCTCCCAACTACCATGTAGAGAATGTGTGGTTTCTCAGCCACATCAGGGAAAGATCATCTATTAACTTACATTCTGTCTTAGGGCAGAAAAACATAGATATCTGTGGTTCAAAGTTGAAACAGCACAGCTGTTCAAAGTTTTACAGGGCTTGGGGTCTTTATTCTACTTTCAGTTCTTTCATGAACCTCAAGGGTATGACATAATTCACCTGCCTAATTTTCCTTACACATTTATTCAATGATACATTCCTCATCTGTAAACTAGAATAGATAAATTTTTCTATAGGCAGGTATAGATTTATTGCTTGAGATATAAAAAGTTGTGTGTTCCAAGAACTGTTAATGAAGGGAACAAATTTTATATATATACACACAAACATATATTATATATATCACTATTTCTTAAATGTATATGGATTTTTGTGATTAATAAAACATAAGGTTATTAAAATGTTATTGAATTCATTATAGATATGTTTTTTATTTTTTCAATCAATAGAGTTATTTGTATATGAATGATTATCTATCTATATAATTGCAATTAATAGAATAAATATATTCTGATACTCCCAAATTTGAAACCACTAAGCTAAATATTTCTAAAGTTCTCTGTATCTCAAAATTATGTCTTTCACCTTCTCTGAAATACACAAGTTAGATTGATTAAAGGTGATGTAATGTTAACAAAAATTGCAATTAATCATAGAGTTACAAATATTCTCAGCAAATGCGAAATTATGCCAATACAGATAATCATAGTTGAGGTACTTCTAGTTTGAATTTCTTTCACTGTTGGCAGATAATGAAATATTTACAATGCCTAGTTAGGATATCCAAACAAAAATGGCCATCAGCTAGTTGTAACATTAAAATTTTAACATAAAGGGAATGTTCTCAGAGTGGCAGGCAGAACTCTCCCTTGGTCTCTGCTTCCTGAAGTCCATCCTTTGTAGAATATCCTTCCCTTGAAGGACCTGTGACTATGGTGGGATGTCACATTGTGATTATGTTATCTTGGGAAAGTGAAGGAACTTTGCAGATGTAATTAAGGTCCCTGGTTAGTTGACCCTAAATTGATCTTAAGGGAGATAATTTTGATTGTGCCTGACCTCATCAGGAAAACACTTTAGAAGAGGGTCTACAGGTCAGAGAGAAAGAAGCAGTCAGCGGAGACATTCTCCTGTTGGCTCCGAAGAAACAAACTGCCACGTTGTGGACAGGAAGTAGTAGGCCTTCTGAGGTCTAGGAGCTCAGTCTTACAACCACAAGGCCCCAAACTCTGTCAATAATAACCAGTGAACTTGAACGTAGACCTCAGATGAGACTGCAGACCTGACCAACACCTTGATTTCAGCGAGGTGAGTCCCTGAGCAGAGGCCTCAGCTAACTTGTGCTTGAACTCCTTACTCACTGAAATTGGAATAATAAATTTGAGATATTTTAAGCTACCAAAAATTTGTGATAATTTGTGTTAAGGTACCAGATCTATGATAATTTGTTATGGGGTAATATGGGATACAAAAGGATTATATTCAGACTTAAACAGGTGCAGAATAGTGTTCCTGAAGAAGCCCAGCCCAATTCCAACCCCCCCACACACACACACACATCCCACCCATCATGGCTCAACGTCAGAAATCTTCGTTAACAAAGACACACTGTGGTGTCTTCAAAGGCCAACCACAGGGTAGACTGAATACAGTCTCAGCCCTCCATGTCACAGCTCTTAGTGCCACGTGATATGGGCTGGGCATTGAGAGAAGAAATGGGAAGTTAAAAGTATTTGCACCTCCCTGTGACAGAGGCTACCAGAGAGGGGTGGCAGAATTCTGTCTGTGTTTACCTGGAATTACCCCCAACAAACTCCCTTCACACAACCACCCAGAGTGACAGGTATGTTCTTGCCTTAGAGTAGCACAGCTTAAAGGCACAAATGTAGTGGCTAGTCCTGGAAAAGTTGAGTTCCTCTCCATGTTGACTTGGTGACTACAAAGAGTAGCAGCTGACAACATTACATAATGAAAAACATAATTCAAAATTTCTGCTTAATCAGCCATCTTGATAATATCTCTGCCTTCTCAGCTTCACTCCAAGCTTTGTTCCTGAAAGGTCGTGAGCAAGGCTTATTCCTGTAGCTTTATAGAAACTCAGCCCAGATGACAAGCTTCTGACCCATCTCCTAATCCAGACAGCCTCCCCGTCCTGTCCATTCGCTGGGTCTCAGTAGTTCACAACCACAGTGGCTGGAGCAGCCTCGCAGGGATGGCAGCCACCAGTGTGAGGGACAGATGCTGCAGCATGCTGGCTGCTGGCCTGTTTTAGTACAGTTATCCCGCCTGGGTTTTTGCCCATCGTATTATAATGAATTGCTTTGGAGGAAAAGATCAAACAGAGGGGAAAGCCTCCAGAGAAAGAATACATCTGTTGAAAACTCCAACCAAAAACGTTATAAAGTGTTTTTGTTTACTAAATCTTTCAAGTCTAAAACTGGTTCGAGGACAACCTAGCAGCCTGTTGTGAGAAGAGAGAGAAGGACAGAAAGAGAGTGAGGGAGATGAAAGACCAAAGAATCCCCCAAAGCTAACTAAAAAGTAATGCACAGACACACACACACACAGAAGGCCATATGGAATCATAGATGATTTTGTGCAGCAGAAATATCTAAAACATGTTTATAAATAGTGATACACACTTTGAGATTGCATTTGCGTATGCATTTAAGACAAAAAGATTTTAACAATGTGTGGAAGTGCTTTCTACATGAGCACATGCAATGCTAATTTAGGGTTATTTCTAAAGATTTTAATTATTGCCTTTGTACCTGATTTCAAGAGAATTCAAATGAACAAATTTGGTTACATCCTAGGAATTCTTTATGCTCTCCAGTGAATATATACTCTCAAGTTTCAGCAATTACTAGACATTTGTGGCATCCATCATGATCCTATAAAATAAAACATGCATTAGAAAAAAGAGATGGGGTGGGGAGGGGGAAGCTTCCAGGGGCCATAGATTGGGCATCTTATTTATTATACACACAATATGTTAAATGCTGAATTTTACCCTTTGAAAATATTCTGATTATAGGTAGAATGTGATGGAGTTTTCTATCCTATGACTATTCTATAGCACATGTAATACTTAGTATGGAACACTAAATACATATACTAGAATTGGGAAATCAGACTGGAATTTGTCGGAAGCAGAGCAACTGCCCCAAAGACCCACAAGCAAGATGACTAATCCTAGATGCTTTCTCAAGAAGTCACAACTGAGTCCGCCTTTCTTCTGTGTCTCACATCTCACCCTGCTTTCTCCTCTTGCCCCTTTGCTTGCTATGCAAAAAGACAAATAGTTCTTTAGACCCCCACAAAAGCCCAGGAAACTGGACAAAGAATGACAGGGTCGGGGCAGAAAGGGGGGAGCCCCCGCCACAGAGTTGCAAATAGGTCTCTCTTTCTTGAGTTTGCACAGAAAGTCCTCTGAATAAGCTTGCAGCCGTCTTCCCTCACCTTCTCACAGATTGTTAGTATAGGCAGTAGGAAAAGTACACACAGAAGAAGGGTTTAGAGGGAGAAAAGAGGGTTCTGGGAAATTTACTAAAAATGAATGTTTTTTTTTCCTGTGGAATATAAGCAGTTCTTGATTGTTGCACCAATCTATTGCTCCACCAATGCTGAGGGGCTGCGAGTAGATTATTCAAGGCACAGGTCAGTTTTCCTTGCAGCTGTCAGTGTAGAGCCCGATGGCCCTTATCAAAACCATTTCCCCCTCCTGGCTTAGCTGCTATGGCTACAGCTACTGTCTCCATCAGCAAAGGCAGGGCAGGCTGCTGTGAGGAGCAAAGACTGAGGGGTGGCTTGTCTGCACAGCCAAGGAGAGGGCAGGAGAGGTAAGGGATCATGCATGGCGATTCTCAGGTTCCTGGGTGCCTGAGTCTCAACAGGCCATCCTGCTTCCCCCGAGGCGCAGGCTACAGGCACCTGAGATTATTTGAGTTTTAGTTTGTGAACAGGGTTGAGTGTGTAGCTATCAGACAATGTTAACTGGAAACTGCCTGGGGCAGAACCCTAGTTCAGAGGGAAGCCTCCCTTTATGAAACCCTGTGTCTCCCTCCCCACCACCTTCGGTCTCTTGCTGCTCCTTACGATGCAAAAAATGAATGGCATCTGGCATTCTGCGAGGCCACTAGACTTTTACTGTCAAGAAGAATTCTAGAAACAAACATTTTTAATCCAAAGGGGTAAGTCTCTAAGGGTTCCACATATAGACACCAGTATCTTGTAAGTGGAGAAAACCTTACATTAGGAGAAGAGTGAGCTTCCTATTCAGCCTCTTTTCACATCACCAAGGATATATGCTTCCTCCCTTAATAAAACTCTTGGTTTAATAACAGTTGTCATTTAAAATGACCTCTAAAATCTATATAACTCTTTTTAGCCATTTTAAGAATTTATTTTTTTCTCTTTTTGGTGCTCAGAGGGTTGTTATGATAAAGACCCATAGGGTACAAGAATGTCTTTATTTTGCAGAATAAACTGAGGCCGGAAATATGACTATGCAAAATGGTGACTTAAAACATGCACCCATACATGTTTGTGCATGTCTTTTTAATATTTATAGAAAATACATGGCTATTAAAATTTAGGGGAAAATTACACAGCAATTCAGAAAAAGTTAACCATCACATCACCCCCCTAAATATTTCTACTATGGACACATTGATGGATCATATTTTCTATGAAATTATTTTTTAATGTATGCTGTTTTATATTCCAACCGTTTGCACAATTTTGTATCCTTATACTTTTCAGTAATGTTAAGAACATAAACAAATTTACCTGTCAATTATTTATTTCCACAACAAAACATTTTCATGAATGAACATACCTTTGTGTGCTAATGATTTCCTTGATTTTTAACCTTAAGATGGTTTTGAATGCCACACTAATATAACAAGTACTGTGTTCATGTTCAAAATCTTTGCACTCTTTTTTTTTTGCTTTTTAAAAAAATAAACTTGTTAAATTCAGCCAACTAATGTTCTGAAGAATATTATTAGATTCAGAATTTTAAAAGACAGTTTTAAATGAGTTGCTTTGAAAATATCTGTGTTTTATATTGACTTTCTTCAGGTTTTTTTCTCTTATGTAGTCACATCCAGTCTTTACACTTCTATAAATAAACAAATGTTATAGTTCTTTTTATTATTAACTATTTAAAATTTTGTTCAAGATATTCCATGAAGACATCCACTGGAATAAAATTACTAAGTTAAAATTAATTCTGAAAACTTTCTTTAACAATTGTTTCTCATATGTTTTGTCTATGTTGTTTAGTTTTTAAATACTTGCCCTAAGTGGATAGATGTAACTAGGCAGATCACTGAGAGGATATTTTGGAGAGAGGCAGGACCCTTGATTTAGGCATAGAAATTACAACAAGCTTTATGTTAAAGCCAAACTTAGACAATAGTCTTGCCAAGCATTTGTGGCACAAAGCAAAGACAATATTCTGCACACACGTTCACACACCCACATTTCCTGTGCTTCTTGTCTCTGGCCTTCTAACTTGACCTTGCTTATTTGCTTACTTGGAAATATTGGCATTCTTTCTCTCTCATGGAGTCACGATTCTACAGCATTAGGATCCTTTAAACAGCTAAGGATCTTCCATTTTAATGGTGTCTTAAAGAGTGAGAGAATATTTAGTCATCATGTGGATAATTTTTATTTCCTATCATTGACATATTTTGTAAACTTCCCCAATCACGACATTTACCTTCCTAGATAACTGTGCACTTGGCTTATATTATTTATTTTTTTCTGCATTCTTTATAGCCCTTCTTTTTTGCCCCATGGACAACTGTGTGTCCCAGCATTACAATACAAGTGTGCACAAAGAAGCTTTATGTCCAGAGAAAAATTAAACATTCCAGTGGCTTTTCTTACCAAGTCCTGACACAGAGTGACCCTTGGCATCTCATTTGCAGGCACGCAGTTGAAGATGGTAGATAGATAACCTGAAGCAAGTCTCAGCCCTGGAATTCATGCTGCTTTGTGCAGTCCTGAAAAAAACAACGTTTAGAACATTTATGACCCATAAAATTTATCCTCTCGGGCTGAGCCCACAATTTGGGGGCAGTAATTATACGTGAGAGTAAAATGCAAAGAACGTATCTTGGAAGCAGTTTCGCCGAGTAATCCAGAAATGAACGACTATTTTAATCAAGCTACCTACATTTGGGCAATTGCCCAAAATATCTGGCCTTTCACTCTTCTCCTCTTCCAAAGTTTACCCTCCTGAGTAAATAGTTTTTAAAGAACTTATGCCCTACTTTGAGTTGGCATTTTTTCTTAGTTACCTTCACGATGCTTCTAATTCCACTCTGAGGTGTAAACCTGACTCTATTCAAAGGAAAAGGAAAACAAAAAAAACAACAAACAAAAAATAATTGAGGAGAGTAGTGTCTCCAAAATCTACTACTGAAAACCTGGTTTACCTGTATTTCAAATATGGTCCACTCTCGCCATCTGCTGGCTGCATTTTGGAGTTTTCTTTTCAAAAGAAAGAATTATGGCACAGACACAAGTGCTGACTTTAATGCGTTTTGATGTATTGTGCGGTATGTGTGTGGAAGGTGGGCATCAAACTGCCCAACATTCAAATTCAGTCTATTTTTGAGCACTTGTATTCAGTTGCGTCTCCGCAGTATACAATGGTAACGAGATTTATACTTACGGAGTCATTATCACAGATAAGTCGAAGTGGAAACGGACCAATCACCGCATCCATTAAGGAGAGCTCCTGTTAAAAGGCCAGGACGCAGATGCTGGTTCCTAGTAAGAGGCCATCTCTGAGGACTCAGCATATCTCTTCTCCCTGATGGGATCAATAATGACTTAACCCCATGAATGTAACTGTCTCCCTCTAGAATCCACTTTTCTGAGTATTCAGAGCTCCCAGATGGTTTTGTAAATTTCACCTAAAGAGATATTAACCAATATATCCCTCCTCCTAAAGGCACGCCTTGCCTAAGTGACCAAGGCATCCCCAAATATAACATTAACCAATCCGTTTTGAACACTTCACCCAAACAAGTGCATTGTACTAAGCCTTACAACAACCCTAAGAGGTAGCTGCTATTAACCCTGTTTGAGTGACGAGGAAGTTCAAATCCGGAGAGGCTGATGATGGGACTGCTATGTAACAGACCCAGGACAGAACCTGGATGGGAACCCACTTCCACGAGCCACGCCTTAACCCTGAAAAGATGCTGCTGCCTAAGCTCTCTAGGTAAACCTGTTTGTGCCAGTGCAGCATGCCACTGACAGCATTCGCCCTTCTCAGCTTAGAGCCAGGAGTGACCTAACCATTTCTCATGCCTCACTCATGTCCACAAAACTTGCTTTTCAAAATTTGCCTCCAGAATCCCTTGCTCAAAAGGCCCTTCTGAATGCCTCTTTCTCTCTGAGCCCTCAGGATATGCCCATCCTGTAAATTTTCATTTGGTAGCTTGTTTGCTTTGTGTCCCTCCTATGTTCACTGACAATATATTCATTCGACTTGCCACCACTGTCAGAGTGTACTTTGAGGGGACAAAAGTGATTGCTACGGCGAACTGGTGTCTCTCCTACTTAGGGCTGTGTCCAGGTCTTAAGAAAAACTCACTGTGTATATCTGTGTTATTGGGCCCCATGGGCCAATGGTATTTCTTTTTCTGCTCTGTAACCTGTGCACAATAATAATTCAAACAATCTTCCAAATAGATAAAATGTTTTCTAAGAAACCAACAAATCTATATTTACCTTTATCACCAACATCCTGCAAACACGTTTTCTTCAAATTCATTTTCATTGTCTTTCTGTTTTTCCTTTCCTTCATGTTTACATTCAGTGACTGCTGCAGGTAGGATTCTCTGGAATCAAATGCTGAAACAGAGTTTGGGGTTCAAGATGTTTACGTTTTTTAATTTTTTTTATTTCAACATATTATGTGGGTACAAATGTTTAGGTTACCTATATTGCCTTGGCCCCACCCGAGTCAGAGCTTCAACCGTGTCCATTCCCCAGATAGTGTGCACCGCACTCATTAGGTGTGTATATACCCCTCAAGATGTTTATTAAGGACCAATGCCTATGGAAGACAGAGGGGAAGTTCAATGGAAAGGGAGGCCTGTAGAAGTCTCGCCAAGCCAGTGGGGAGCTCTGGAGTAAATACTACATCATCCATCAGAGTTGAGCCCCAATTGGCGAACATGGCCAGGCCTTTATACCCGCCCCGCTTCACTCAGTCTCAGGCTATGGGCTGCCCCAGGAGGGGGCAACTTGTGAGGAAGACCCTGGAGAGATGATAGGCTGTCTGCTGACTCTACTCTCTGCAGCTGGGGGCAATCACAGTGGCACAAACCCTGCCCATAACTCACACACAGTGCTTTCTTTCTTATAATTTGTGTTGTACAATTTACTGATGTATGTCCTCTCTCTCTCCTCAGTACAAAATTTACCAAAATGCAAAGGAGCTGCCTCGGTCTATTATCTACAAGTCCATGTGAGCCCTAAGTAGCTGATCAGAGAAAATAAGCATGGCAAATTAAGAGCCCTACCTCTCCATTTGACCAGAAAGATTTCAAAAGGGCTTTCAATTGTTTCTTAAGTTCCTTGTAAGAAGGAAGAGGGGAAAGGACCACACTGCTATCTCCCAGGAAAGGGAATGTAAGCATCTGGTTTCACCACCGTAGGCAAAGTCCCTGACTCTATACGAGTAGCCATTGAGGTTCTCCGAGCAGCAGCTCCCTGCAAAGAAATAGATGTGAACAACGTGTTGGGGGAAATTCCTGTGACAGATAAAAGGAGCAGGATGGAAAGCCTGCAGTCTACAATGTAGGTCTGACACCTGCGAAAGAGAGAAGGAAGAGGGAGGTACCAGGAGCCTCAGAGCACAGCACAGCTCTGAGAAGGTCTTGGCCAGGCCAACGTGCAGCCCCAGAGTAGAGATTGCCCATTAAAACAAGCTCTGCTTTGCGTAGGGATAACCTGATTCTGGCTCCCTCACTGTACTCAATAAATACGCTGGGGATAGCCCAGGAAGAGTAGATCCTCTGTGTGAATGGTACAGCAGATGGACACTCTTAGCTAATAGGCTCCTCATGGAAGGTTCTCTCCCAAAGGGATGTCTAAGCAGCATACTCCTGGAATTGCTACAATACACTTACATTTGCAGCACTGAATTCTCAAGAATTCACTATTGTCTTAGTTAGGTCAGACTTCTACATTTAAAAAAATACCATAGAATGGGTGACTCTAATCATAAACATTAATTTCTCACAGTTCTGGAGGCTGGGGAGTCCGAGATCAAGGTGCCAGCAGACTGGCTGTCTGGTAAGGGCCTGCTTCATGGTGTGCAAATGCTCATGTTTTTGTTGTAGCCTTACATAGCAGAGAGCAAAGAGAGAGAAAGCAAGCTTTCTTGCATCTTTTACATAAGGGCACACCAATCCCATTCTTGGGGGTTCCACCTTCATGACTCAATTACCTCTCAAAGGCCTTACCTCCTACTATTATACCAACCCATTGGGGGTTGGGATTTTAACATATTTTGAGGGGGAAGGTGGTACACATTCAGTCCATAGCAATAGTGAATGTAAAGGGACACATACTTTTTTCCATTTCTGTTCCGTAACCATTTAATCCTGATCCTAAAGGAGGGTCTCTAAATTTACTCCTCAAATTGACACCTGGAGCAATTGAAACTGAAACCAATAGACCAATAATAATAATAAAAAGCCAGCATCTTAACCACTGAGAATACTTAAACATTTTTAACCATTGTGACTCTAATGAGAACTCAGCAACACCTCAATTATATAAAGTTACAAAAATGTTAAATGAATACTGACTAGAGGCCAGATATTATGCTCAACCAGCAGAACCAAGTTAAATCAGGCAAAATCCTGACAGTCTGCAGGGTTTGACAGCTTGGATAACTGAAAGGTACAATTTCGTTGCTGATTTTTTGCTTTCAATTATTTCTATCTTTTCATTTAATGTTGCTATTTTTTTCCTTTTCTTTCTTTTTCTTTTTTTAGTTTTTGTCAAAATAATATCCCTTGGTCAAGAAACTGAAATAATGCATAAAGTCTTGTGATAAAAAGTTGCCATCTTATGCTTTCACTCTCCCTTCTTTGGGTGACCGTTTCTAAGCTGCTTTTTCTGAAGTGACTGTTTCTATACATTTCTGCTGTACTCTTTTTGGTGCTTCCTTCAAATCTTCCAAATACTATTTTCTACCAATATCTCTTGAACTATCAACTAGATCTTATCTCCTGCCTTTTTGCTGTGTTGAACTGTAAAATATCATCCATCTGTTAATAAAGCACTCTTCTGTGAACACTGTATATCAGAGGCTGCCTCTGCTTTTCTCTCTCAGAGCATTCATTATGTTCTTTCCTTGAAGTCCCCACAACTTGTAAATATATAACCCTTGCCATGTGTATCACTGTAATGCCTCTCTTTCCATCTGGACAAAGCAATTCCTGATGCTTTGTTCACCCCTGTTGCTTATAGTCTGGAATCGTGCTTGGCACCTAGGAGATAATTATTTTCTCTATATGTAATGAACTATAGAGGCTGATAAACATAATTTCATATTCTACTTAAATACAAGGTCATTATTATGGAAATTTTTTGGTCATTCAGTGTAGAATAGTGGAATGAATTTGCATTAAATCTAAGACCTAAAATAGATTAAAAATTAATTTTTAATACAACTAGATATTCACTTGCCTCCATGAAATTTG
Source organism: Mirza zaza (assembly GCA_008750895.1). Classification (NCBI taxonomy): domain Eukaryota; kingdom Metazoa; phylum Chordata; class Mammalia; order Primates; family Cheirogaleidae; genus Mirza; species Mirza zaza. The sequence goes on along the minus strand of VSMD01037976.1, from coordinate 7,589 downwards.
ACTCCTGTAAGTGTAATGAATAAAAGACAGATGAATGATAAGCCTCCTGGCTCTTGAACATAGCAATAATAATGATCGATGTTTGTAAAGGTCTTGGTGCTTTATAATACTTTCACAATGCACAGTATGGAATCATTGATTCCTCCCCGTGACATTATGATGTCATCTAGCACCTCCCTCAAGGCTATACAAACTGCACATGGCAGGAAGGAAACGGGTTTTCTTCTTCAGGTCCAGTGCTTGTTAGACTGAAACAGGATCCACACTTTTCACCTCTCACAAAAATGTGCACTTTGCATCTCTCAAAATAATCAACTCAAACAAAAGACTGACTCTGGACCTGCACTTTCCATCTCTCACAAAAACCAACTCCAACAAATGATTCTTAAAATAATGGTGAAAAGTGCTACCATTCTTAAAATAATGGTGAAATAATTTTTAAATTAATGGTTATTTTAAAGGCTCTAGTACCAACTTCTTGAAAATAACCAGTTAGTTGGGCCTCAACATAGATTTGTTTGTCAAAACCATTTTAGGCTCTGAGCTGATGAATCAAATGATTCTTAAAATAATGGTGAAAAGCGCTACAGTCCTTTAAAAAATGGTGAGATAATGGTGAAATAATTCTTAAAATAACAGTTATTTCAAAAGTTTTGGTACCTACTTCTCGGAAATATCCAGTTACCTGGTCCTAAGCATAGATTTGTCTACCAAAACCATTTTTGATTCCAAGCTGATGAATCAGGTGATTGTTAAAATAATGGTGAAAAGTGTGGATCGAAAAAGGATACTCACTTTTCCCCTTGTTGTTGTAGGAGGACGCTTAGATTATGGAGAAGTTGAGTTTCAAACTCTGTGTAACAATACACTTTCACTGAGGAGCACTGGCATTTGTGTATACTTTTAGAACACTGCCACAGTATATTATTACAGTCTGTTTCTTTCTTTAGAACATTCATTCATTCACTCATTCACTCATGCATTTTGTAAAAGGTTATGTAAAAAGGATTTGGCTTCATGAGACATTCAATGTCTTTGAAGCTACCTTTCCATTTATTATCATACTGCATATGAGATTATGTCAGATACCTGTGGTTTTGCTGCATTGCTTGGCTGATTTCAGACTTTGAGCTACAAGGACTGCTATTAATAGTAATAAAGTTTGAAATTTTCCCTGTCTTCAGTCACATTTCATAGAAATAAAGTCTGAGGTGGGAATTTGAGGATAAGTGATTTCTTGGGGAAGTGTTCTCAGGAGAAATGGGGTGAGGGGAACAGGTGGAACAGAGGAAGGAGCAAAGCAAGGATGTGGTCTCAGCCAGAAAGCTTCAAATGATCCCAGGGAAAACCCTGGAGCCCTTACTATACTACAGAGTTGATCCTGCCTGAAGCAAGGGGGCTGGTCTTTTGTACCTCCTTGTCAGTCACTCTGGCTACAGGTTACTGGGAAAGAAGAGAACAGCAGGGAGCCATCCACAGCCAAGGCCCTCAGCAGCTGGGGCATGGTCGCACAGCTCAGTAAAGTGGATTGGATCTGGACTCCAACAAAATCTGTCACTCTGGCCTTGTGTGTGCAGAAGTTCATCCTTAAAGATGTGAAAAATCCACTTATGTTTCTGAAACATCAACCATCATGTTCAGAATGACTTAGCACTATAATTACAAATCTGATAAGTACAACCTAAGTTTATGATATCTATTTCCATTCATGATTGAATGACAATAATTCACACATGTGTCAATGCATTCTTACACAAATTGCCCCATATAATTAGTTTCGTTTTTAAAACTTCAGATTGGCACATCCCCCCCCCCCCCCACTCATCTGTCACATAGATTTTCTAATGCACTTAGGCAGATTATTATACAAGGAGAAGAATTGGGGAGTTGTAGAGAAATGTGAGAGCATATGTAATTGCAGGAAGCTGAAGAAGGAAATGGCACAAAGCAAGACCTTGCAATTATTCCAGACACTACACACAGAGTTTATTTGGAAAATAACAAGAGATTGGATTAGGAAATGAAGGCAGAGCCAGATCACCAAAGGGTGACCATTATCTTAAGGACGGTAGGTTGTTAGGTTCCTTGAGCTGCCATTATGAATTATCACAAACTGTGTGACTTTAAACAACAAGAATTTATTCTCTCACATTCTGGAGGCTGGAAGTCTGAAATCCAGGTGTCAGCAGGGCTTCCTGGCCCCTGGAGGCTCAAGGGGGGAGTCCCTCCCTTGCCCCTGCCAGCTTCTGCTGGCTGTTGGAGCTCCGTGGCTGCAATCTCATCCGCTCTGCTCTGTCTTCAAAGTGTCTTCACTGTGAATCTGCCTCCCTCTACTTCTCTCTTACAAAGATAGTTGTGATAGTATTTAGGGTCCACACAGAATAATTTTCTTATCTCAAAATCCTTAACTGAATTACATGTGCAAAGACTTTTCTTTCCAAATAAGGTAACATTCACAGGTCCCAGGGATGAGGATGTGAGCATGTCTTTGAAAGCCATTATCTGCCTGCCACAGTGGAGATGTATGAAATCATTTACATCAAAGATCGGCACAATTAAATCTATATTTTAGAGAAAACAAAAACGTTACATACATTATAGAATATGTACTAGATAGAGTTAATACTAAAGATAAGGAGACCTCATGGGAGATCTGGTCAATATGATTAATGGTGGAGAAATATATGAAGGAACACTGGTGTTGGGGAAGGACGGAAGTGGCCAAAGGTGTAATAGGCAGAATTGGAGGGCAGATTAGATGTATCGAGGAGAGAGATCTAGGAACCTATAATGATTCCAAGGGTTCCAGGCTTGTGCAACTGCACGGATGATCTTCCTTTCATCGAGGTAGTTCATCTATAGAGGAGAAGCGGGCTTGGCAAAAAGGATTGTAGGTTCGGTTTTGGCAGAGGTGCAGGCAGTATATAGGAAAAAAGGGGCACAATCCACTGTGGTCATAACAGATCTCTCCAGAAGATGGCTCTCTCAGACCTTTCCTTTGCATCCTATTTCCAACTTGGTTGAAAAAATAATCACCAAGTTTACAAGACATTGACACATGACTGAAATGTATTTCTATAAATTGATAAATCTATGTCTTATAATGTAGACATTTTTTCTGTCTTGCCTCACTAGGGCATCGAGACCTTGCACCTGGATGCCAGAGTTCTACATTAAGCAATTAGGGAGGGAAGCATATTGCACATGTTGGTGCACAGCTGTATTGATTCTTGGCAGCCTGCTTAGGGTTTCCAGAGGTGCTGCCTAGAGGTATGACTATGAGATAAGCAAGTGACGTTGTCTAACATACACCCAAGTATTGTGTACCAGCCAGTGTCATCTAAAATATTTTATAAGAAGGCTGGCTCCCTCATATCAACTCAAAAGACAAGAGAACCCTTGATATGTATTTGGGAGAGTTTAAGGAGTTAAAATAAAACAGAAGCAAAAGCACCTTCTGTTCCCCTTTTTATTAATAATTCCAAGCCAACTGAGAGGAAAAAAAAATGTAGGGATCAAGCCAGCTGTGGTGGCGCACACAAGTAGTCCCAGCTACTCGGCAGGCTGAGTTGGGAGGATCCCTTGAGCCCAAGAATTCGAGACCAGCCTGGACAACATTGGGAGACCCCATCTCAAAAAAAAAAAAAAATGTAGGGATCAATTGGATGGAGATCAAAATATCACTTTATAAACAGTATAACTGTATTTGAAAACATGAATCACATGTGAGTAGACAGTCAGACTTCCTAATCATTCTCCTGAAGTTTATCCCTTGGGACAACCCCTAAAGCCAAGAGTGAGATTGGGCCTTGAAGTGAACACATTGGGCTGCTCTTGGAAGGCTTGTATCATATATACCATTCCCAGCTTTCATGTGCTTTTTTCTGAAACTTCTGGCACCTGTGGCTCTTCTATGGAGGACTTCCTCAGGCTCCTGAAGTACTGTGTGTGTTCACACAGAGGCACAGCACGTGGGGCAGCCTCTGATCAATGGCTGATAGGCGAAGGGGATCAAAGCCCAGCTTCCTCAGACCCAGAACAACTCTGAGGTAGATCTCACAGTCCCTAGTTCCCCTGTGGGGGCAGGTGAATCTTCCCTTCTTGGGACTCTACTCTCACTTGACTTCCTTCTGCCTCCATCCTGTTGTGCCTGTTCTCTTACCACACTCCTGTGGGAGCACAGCCTATTTAAATGATGAGCACATGCATCCTTGTCTTAAGGTTTATTTCTGAGGAACCCAACCTAACGCTGAGCTCTAGAACAGATGCCGTTACTCAGAGTTCTGCTTCAGCTTTGGCCCCTATAAGCAGCCCCACTTTTTCATGCTAAGCCTTTCAATTCCAAACCCTTCCAGATGTCAGTTCTATACTGGCAAGATTTCCTCCCTTTCAAGCTGAGTGCATTCTCTTTTGGAAATCATGAAACCATCACAGATGGCCTTATGATATAAATAATTAGCGATGAAGACAATTATTGTTCATCTGTGATGAATCAAGCTTCTTTTTATTTAGTCAGCAACAAGCTGGACATAGTCATTATATTGCCCTTGGGTCTGTGCAGCCACACAGTGCGGAAGGTTGTCCTGTATTTTTGCCTCATGGAGTCATGTGCTAAATATTTATCTGAAATGTCACTATTCATATACTCTCAGACTATCAGTTTCTATGTTAATATTTTTCTTGGCAATTGGTCATAGGCTCTGCAACCAAAATTACAGCCTTTGTTTAAAATAGCTTCATATATCTGTATTTTCCTTAATGTCTCATAAAAAGAAATTGCTCCTCTGATGATTTAACTAAGATACTCAAAAAGGCAGGACAAGTCTTTCAACATCTTCTCTAACTATGAGGCAGATGACCTCTTGTTGTTTTTATTCAGTTTAATGAAATTTCTAATTTCATCATCCTCTCTGACTTTTACTGATTTAAGCTGGGATGATCATCCTTTATATCTCAATGATAATTTGTCCCCAGAAGCATATACAGTCATGTGTTGCATAATGATGGGAGAATCTGAGAAATGCATCACTGTGTGAACATCATAGAGTGTACATACACAAACCTAGATGCTACTATACACCTAGGCTATAAGGTATAGCCTATCACTCCTAGGCTACAAAACTGTACAGCATGTTACTGCACTGAATACTGTAGGCCACTGAAACACAATGGTAAGTATTTGTGTATCCAAACATGACTAAACATAGAAAAGGCACAGTAAAAACATGGTATTATAATCTTATGAGACAACCCTCATATGTGCAGTCCATTGTTGACTGAAACATCATCATGCTGCACATTATTGTATATAAAAATATTTCTAGGCAAGATGATCAACAGAGAGAAAATTGGAAGACGAGTCAGAAAACCCAGCTATCCTTCTATATCTGCTTTGACTCGCTTACGGACAAGACAAATTTACTGAAATTTTAACTCTGTTTAACCAAGTGTCAAAGGAATCTCAACATCACGATCTCCATCATGTACTTTAGCTTCTAAGTTCTCTGACTCTGGGGGATTTTAATTAAACCTGATTGGACCAAACACACATCTGCCTTTGAAAAATATTACAAATTAGTATTTATATCGTGGGTTCTCAAAGTGTGATCCTTGAATCAGCAATATTGGCATCATTCGGGCACTTACTGGAAATCCAAATTATTGGTCCCACCCCAGACCTACTGAATCAGAAATTCTAGGGAGGGGACCCAGCAATTTAATGCCTGCCAAAATTTGAGAACCATCAATTTATAAAATACAAGTCGAAAACTATTATTGTGATAACAAGGACTAAATTTTATCAAACAAGAGCCAGTGGTCCTTAAAATTACTAAATGTGATTTCCCAATAGCCACCCAAGAAGTTTTCATTTGATATATTTGAAAGAGCTTTCGGAATCCACATTTTAAATAAATAGTTCAGAAGATTTCCAAGACCAACTTTAGACGGTAAATACCTGAAAGATGATGACTGAGCTACTATTCTGCCTGCCTTCCTGGTACAGAGTAGTTGCTCAAGAACTAATTGATGGAGGAAGGAAAGAAAGGTTGAGGAAGAGGTTTATACACCAAGAGAATTAGCTGCATTTCATGTCAGTGCCACTCCCTTGAGACTGGGAACTCAAGAACAGTATCAGTGCCTCCACTTTTTTTCATATTTATTGCTAGAATATTAAGTCCCACTGGTACAAATTACAAGTAGTCCTGTAGACCACATGCCATGGGTTTTATTTATGTACAGTAGACCCTCTGTATCCACAGTTTTTGCATCCTTGGATTCAATAAATCATGGATTGAAATTATTCCAGAAAAATAAAACAATGAAAAATAACAATAGAAGGATAAAAAATAATACGAATAACCAATACAGTATAACAACTATTTACATAGAATTTATATTGTATTAGGTTATTGTAAGTAATATAGAGATGCTTGACAGTATACAGGAGGATGTGCCTAGGTTATACGCAAACAGGACATCATTTTATACGAGCAATTCGAGTGTCAGTGGATTTTGGTAGCCACAAGGGCACTGGAACCAATCCCCAACAGATATAGGAAAACTATATTTTTGCATAGCTGGCAAGATAAGACAAGTCATTATGGAATAAAGGACAGGCTATATGGGGTATATATAAAAGCTAAGAATGAGTTAAAAAAAAGAAGAAGCATACAATTCCTGTCCTTCCATCATCTCACAAAAGAGGAAACTACATTACTGAACAGAGGCACAGTAGGTTTACACTTTAAGATAGGCACACCTCATCCGCATCATTCCTGCTTCTCTACCTTCTTATAGTACAAGCTTGAAAGAGGACATATAAGTGGAATAGAAAAAAATTGGAATTCACAGAGAAGCTGTCTGAATTTACAGGATGTAATAGCTTTAAAATATGTTCACTAATCATCTGTCACTTCACCTCTAAAGATGTGAAGCCGAACATCCCTCTCTTCGAATTTCCAGACTTAGTGACCCACTCCTAGCAGATAGAATGTGGGGGCTGACCTTGGAGGTTAGAGCATAGAAGCTTCCACCTGCTCTCTCTCACTCATTCTGGGGATGCCAGCTCCCATGTTGTGCAGACATTCAGGCAGTCTGTGGGAAGGTTCAAGCAGAGAAGAGTCGAGGCTGCCTCCCAACTACCAGTCCCAACCTGCCAGCCACGTGAGCCAGCCACTTTGGAAGTGGATGCTCCAGCCCCAGTCAAGCCTTCAGATAACTAATAGCAAGCATTCAGATTAACTAATACATCTGAGCTCTAGGAAAGACAGCCACTTGGCTCTGAAAACCTTAAGAACTGCAGCAAGTCACAAGTGCACCTAATGATCGCAAGGCTGTGGAAGCAGCCCAAGTGCCCATCAATCCAAGAATGGATTAATAAAATGTGGTATATGTATACCATGGAGTACTATTCAGCTCTAAGAAACAATGGTGATATAGCACATCTAATATTTTCCTGGTTAGAGCTGGAACCCATACTACTAAGTGAAGTATCCCAAGAATGGAAAAACAAGAACCACATATACTCACCAGCAAACTGGTATTAAATGAGCAGCACCTAAGTGGACACATAGGTACTACAATAATAG